>PNEQ01116442.1:8934-43885 GCA_003012365.1 Medauroidea extradentata | reverse complement strand
GCGGCTCGTGGGTTGTTGCCAGGTAGGGCTGCAGTTGCCAAGAGCTGTACAGGGTTGTGCGCTGGTTGACTCTACAGCCACTGACACGCTGATGTGCAGGTGCCCCTTACTACTGAGTGGTCACAACACATCTAGTAGCCGGCAAATATTTCATGCTCGTTGGTCTACGGCGCGTTCATCAAGAGTGTACAGTTCCGACTATCTGCAGCCCCACCTGGCAACAACCCACGAACCGCCACTGAATGCACTTTCAGTTTTACGCGGCGTGCGATACGTGACATTACACTGTCAACTCTGACACACATAATTAGTCACTTAAGGACGCGTTCACCACAGAGTAAAACGTCTTTTTTTATTTTTATATTTGTACCAGGTATTTTTTCTTACTTTAGACATAAATTGTGATTAAAACGTCCTCTTAGGAAATTTTGTATCCCTCATAGTTTCTCCGTAATGAATGAGTCGTAAACGACACAATTTGCATTTTACGGTTTTATGTACGCCACTAAAACCAACTGACATACCAAACCGAAACAATTCACAGTGTATAACAATGTTGTTGGCCATGATTTGACATATATAAAACAAAAAATGAAATATTATTGCATTTAATTAAAAATGCTGAATTTAAAAATGAAAATTAAAAAAATAAAAAAAATTTTTAAACTACAAAAATATAATTTTTTGTTTTTATATGTGTCAAACCACAGCCTACAAGATTGTTATACACTGTGAATTTTTTCGGTTTGGTATGTCAGTTGGTTTTAGTGGCGTACATAAAACCGTCAAATGCAAATTTTGACGTTTACGACTCATTACGCAGAAACTATGAGGGATACAAAAATTTCCCAAGAGGAAGATTTATTCACAATTCATGTCTTAAATAAGAAAAAAATCTGGTACAAATATCAAAATAAAAAAGACGTTGAAAACTGAGGTGAACAGCGCTCTCAAACTGCCCGGATATCATGGCAGTATTATTTAGGTCGGCGCATACCTTAAATGTCCGCGTAAGTGTTGTTAAGTCGATCGCCCAAGAAAAAAGTAGTTCAGCTGTTCGTGGCTCAGCATTTCAGACGTTGCGAAGCTTCAACTGTCCAATATGCTGCGTTTGACCATGGCTGTCGCGACTCGTTCTTTGCCTCGCCGCACACTTCCAACACAACATATATTAGCAAGGTTCCTCGTGTCATACGCCTGGATGCAAACAGAACCACAGTTTCTCAGGTGTATATTACACATCAACCATTTCTACTCCACGAGCAAACTGCCGAACGTCTATTCTCCTCGCTGGTCGTCAGTCAAGTCCCAGTCCACACCGCTGCACATTGCTCACCTTTGTCTGCACGTGACACTAGCGCTCGCCGCGGCTTGCTACGCAGTAAGGCTTGCCACCTTAAATTGAATTATAGGCATTATAATAAAATATAAAAATAAAAAATACATTACACGATAAAATATTAACCTGTTAATATATTTGTACTATACATATAATTACTAAATAGATTAATATTTATTTGGGGGGATATGGCACGCAGCACAAATGCCAACATTACGTAAAAAAATTAACCTGAGACAACAAAAGTTGTCTCACTTGGAAGGAGAGGAAAATTGTTCTTTGTCGAGCTACGCTTTAAACGTATGTTCATTACTTAGGAATGCGCCAAATTTGCGATATTTTCTCTTGTAGTACACTCATGCAACGTCTCCATTGGTCGACAACTTCGTATATTTACGAGGATAAACGTTTCTGTCGCTTAGTAATAACAACAACACGCGGTTTACATGCGTCTATCAAGGTTCGCTGTTGGCTGTTGTGAATATAATCGTCGTGTAGCTAGGTGTTGCATATATTGATTGAACGTTTTTAACTTTCAGAGTCTTGATGTTCTATATGCCAGCCAGAGACGCACAGTGTCGCAGAAACCTTGTTATGATTGGCGCATTTAAATAAACAAGGACACGCTGTCAATAACCATGGAGTAGAGCTACAAATATGCACGTTACGCAATGAATCAAGCCTGCTGCGAATTTCTTTTCTCCAAAAAAAGTTGCTCTTCTCAACGCTATAATTTCACTGTGGCCATTAAATAAACATGAATAACATAACCTTCCTCCAGCTCGTAAATTTAAACGTAACTTTGCTGTAAAATGAAAAATTATTTAACAACTAGATATCGTGGAAATCGGTGAGTAAATTAGGGAATATTTCATACAAGCACGGAGTAAATAGTATTACAGACGTGAAGTAATGTGGTGGCTCATTTGATAAGGGCGAACTTCACCGCTTATTGACTGCCCGAGGTTGTTGATACCAGCCCCGTGTTTGTTTGGTTCCTGCATGTTACTGTAGGTTTCCTATTGGCCTGGCTGCCGGCTAGCAGGGAAAGTTTTAGGCCCGAAGGCCAGCACTTCCTCCTTCCACCCGCATTGAAACTGTACTCGGACGAGTGAATCAATGCACGGCACATATCCTCTTCTTTTCTTGTGACGCCTCTTGATGACTTTGCGCCTGTGCTAGCATAATTACTCAACACGGCTTTCTGCCGGTAATCTATTTAAAACTTGCCCTCCTCGCCAATCAGTGTTCGCCCAGACCCAGTTTTAATCAGGTCTTTACCCAGGCGGCACCTTATGGGTAGGGCTAGGAATATTTCGCGAGTTCAACTACCAACATGCTAGAATCCATTATCCTGCGTATACCGAAGCCCTACCATTTGTTAATTACCTGCTACTCATTCAGAGAGCAGACAATGAACGAATAGACGGGGCTTGAGTATGCATAGGACATTGGATTCTTGCGTGTAGGTCATTGATTTCGCGAATTTTTCCTAACCCTACTTATGGGTCATCGGAACCTAATCTTTCTAGCACATTTACTGCCGTTTACTCCTGCTCTAGTTGTCTTAGTCACTGGTCGAAATCTTCGAGTCGCTTCCCAATCTTTGTAGCAAAGCGGTTCTACTTCTCCAAAATTTCTCTGTTTGGCAGTACAGCTTTCAGGTCTACATTAACTATCCCGTAGTCTTGTAGTTGTGCCTTGAACTCCTCTATGATGTCTTCGATCTTGGAGCATTCCAATACTACATGCTCCATCGTGTCGTCTGTCCCACAAACATCACACAAGGGTGAATACACCAATTTCATGCTGTACAACTTAGCCTTGAAGTTTCCATGTCCTGTCATGGGTTGTGCACTGTAGTGGTTTACTGTTATCCAGTTTCGTTTCATCCTGTCTTCCACATCAGGAAAAAGCTCGAATGCAATTTTTCCCTTTGCTGAAGTTTCCCAAGGCTAGTAGGGCAGTTGCCTCACGCTGATTGGCGGTAGGAATTTCCGCCATGTTTCTGGCCAGCGAAGCTATTTTCTGACGTGTGTGACCGAGTTCGCCGTCCTACTGGATATTTCACTTTTGTTTTTCTAAATATTCTGTAATACAAGCGTATAAAACTGTGTAATATTCTGCACATTGCATGAATTGGCGACGGTTATCTGGCGTTGTTCAGCTGTTTACATACGAGTAGCTCACGTCCAATGTTTGCCAACTAGATGTAGCACTCGTTCAGTCATGTGCGACATATCAATAAAGAAATAAAAACCGTTTGAGAAGAACACGATACAGCGAATCCTAGCCAATATTCTACCTTTCCCGAGATAAGACATTTATCACTTGAGACCCTGAATTTTTGCGGATTCATTTGAAGAAAAATTAGATTTCAATCATATGTACGTACTAGTCACTTCTGCGACTGGATCACTGCTCAGTTAACTTGTCCTTGAGATCTGTGAACCAATAGCATTCCTGCATGAAAACAGTATCTGACTCCCTCGTTAGTTTGTCACGTATGCAACTGGCCGCTCACTAGAGGAGGAGTACCAATAAACAAACGTGACAGATTTTTTTTTTTTTAATTATAGTTTTTATTCAAAGCGAAAATTTCTGGCCCCTGACTTTACGGTATCACTTGAGTGGTTTTGTAACTAATACGAGAAATGATTACCACGTAGAATGCTGCACATGTAATCGTTAGTGAATAAACCAGAGTAGACTGCAGTGACGGCTCGTGGGTTGTTGCCAGGCCAGGGTTGTAGATGTGGAGAACTGTACAGTGCTGTGTGCTTATTGAAACATGTACAGACACGCTGGTCTGCATGTGCTGCGTGCCACTTATCAGTACGAATGTTTGGTGAACATAGATAGACAACACGTTCATCAGAAGTGTACAGTTCCGAATATGCGCAGTCCTGCCTACAATATTATAATTTGTAAACTATTATCGTCTATAACAACACTGAAAAATCGAGATTAAGTTACCTTACATGTACAAGAATAACATAAACTAAAACAATATTAAATTACCTTTTTTTAATATAGGTATACCACGTTTTTAAAACGGACTACAAGTTCAAAGTATATTCTTCTATGAAAACATGGGACGTATGAAAAATGTGGCAATTGATGCATGAATAGTTAATTTAAACCACTAAATATTTTATTGCTGTAAATTATATTAATTGTTGCGTGCTTATTATCAACGACACCTACCCTCAACGCTCCTGAATATTATCTATTGCATTCACCCCATGTTTTTCGTTTTAATTTTTCAAGTATTTCTTTCATAAAATAAATTAATTTGTACTTTTCAGTCCGTTTTAAAGACGAAGTTTATTCACTTTTTCTTTAATGTTATTTTATGAATCTCAGTCTTGTGTGTGTGAAATTACGTAATGGTGTATTTTAAAACCCTTATTTCCACAACTATTTTTATTTTAAAGTAATTAAATAAACTTTTTTTCTCGTATATTGCATTGTCATCCTTAACTGAGCTATGTTTAAAGTTTCAAGACTCTGGCTCATCGGGACGTTGGTTGAAAATTGATTGCAAAATTTGTAACCGAACATACTAACAATAAAGCGAGTAATAAAATCCTATATTAATTCATCATTTATTGTTACCGAACATATAATGGTTCCCGAAGAGACAAACCAACTGTCAAGAAAGCGTATTAATTAAAACGTACTAAAATGACCTGACAAGTGCTGAAAAATTTTCTTTACATGTATGAGAAAATTCCTTTCTTTCAGTGAAGTGCTATTCTTTATCAATAAAAATAAGATACAATTTTACGATTTCAAAAATTTTTATATTATTTCAATAATATACAGAACTTTAATACTAATATTAAACTTTCTTTTCGAAGTTGTAATCGACCCACTGTAAGTCTCAATACTGACTCAGCATGCTAACCACTACACAACAGCCAAATTTTTCAAGGGTACTACTTTTCAAATATATGTTACGTTCTTATTTTCTCGTCATGGAATCACGTCATATATAGCTCCGTTTTTTGAATTAATCTTTGCAGTGAACATTTGTTTAAGATGTACGAAGAAAGTTCTACGCATATCGTGCCATAAATTTCCCGTTGATTGTTCGTGAAATATAACTGTCGTGTATGTGAATTCAAATTCGCAGTTCTGTGATTTTGTATTTGACTTTAAATCTACTATATAAACATGAATGTCTGTTCGTAACGCATGCGTTCTAATACCATAATAATTCCGAACGCAATGAGACTTTAGCAAGTTGCTCGTTCGCCCACGGAGTTTCTTTGAAAAAGTTGTGAGGGGGGATAAGTGGCAGAACGGGCACCCAAAAATTATGAAAAATAGAAAAAGGGGCGCTGCAATGCATACCGGGTACAGCTAGTTTCCTATGTAAATCGGCTAAACACTCCTTACAAATGTAAGAACAATTTATCTACGTTTTTTATACTTTAACTTCTAATTGGCTAGTCACTGACCGCCACATTTTGGATTGCGTGGTTCGATTTGGCCACAAGGTAAACATAAAGACAAAATTAGAAATGAAATAAAAATAACAGTGACGTATTTTTAAACATTTTTTGGACTAAAAATAATTTGTCAGTATACAAAAATTAATTAATTTTACAATTAAAATGTTTTTAAAAAATTAAACACATTTCTTTGTCTAGTTCAGGACAATCATAACCACTTGATGTTAAAAAAACGAATGATTCAATATGGCAACCGGATCATCTTCGTTTAGTTCAATCCAACAGATGTTGAAAGTAAACATTCTAACCTGGATTTTTACACTTTAGCCTATCTCAGCAACTGGCTGGGATTACTCACTGCAGTCATACGTCAATTCTGTTGGGGCGTGTTTATAACGAACGTTTTAGTCAGGATTATTTAGTCCACTACAAGTTCAACCTGGATTGAATTGTTTCTCTCTAAACGTAGTGTTACAAGTGCAGCCAACTGTCGCGACCTTGCATAACACGTTTTCCGAATTCGTGGTAGAATAAATAGGGCAGTGGAACACGCACTTCGGCCTAAGCATGTTCAAAAAATGACGTAAGACTTCACTTCGTCACACAACATTTTGGACTACAGAAGGTAGGATGGCGAACTCAGTCACACACGCCAGCAAAATGGCTTCACTGGCCAGCTACATGGCGGAAACGCCTACCGCCAATCAGCGTAAGGCTGCCCTGCTACCAGGCAGCCAGGACAATAGGAAACCTGTAGTAACATACAGGAGACAAACAGACACGGGGCTGGTATCAACAACCTCGGGCAGCCAATAAACGACGAAGTTCGCTCGTATCAAATGAGCCGCCATGTTATTACACGCCTGTATTACTAGGGACCTGAAATATTCGCGTTTTCTTTTAAACACCGGCTAGAATTCTACCAACTGTACGTTCGTCTCGCTTCACACGATCCTTGACTAATTTGTAGGGACTGGAAAATGTCGTGAATTCAACGGCCTGAAGGATATAATACACTGTACTATGCATACTCAAGCCACGACTATTAGTCCACTAGCTGCTACTCAGTGGAACAACAGACAATGAACGAATATACAGGGCTTGAGTATGCATAGCACAATGGATTCTAGCCTGCAGGTCATTGAATTCACGAAATTTTCCAGTCCTTACTAATTTGACGTCTCGTGTAAGTCGCTGTGCCAATAATACAAATGTGACTAAATGCAGGCCCATATCACTGTGTCAGCGAGCAGCTAATAAACAGATACTGTGTATTAGAATTTATTGCTTTGTGGACATACGCCGTTGTTCATGTTTTGCTGATTCAACTTGTGTTGAATGAAAAATAATAATAAAAAAAAACACACAAAAAATAGATAAACAATTCCAGAGGAATTCTGTCAGTTTTTTATGTGAGACAACAAAAAATTCTAGATAGAATTCAGTCAAATATAGACACAACACCCTGGCACAAAAGACAAACACAATTTTAGAACAAGATTTCCAAATTAAAAAAAGAATGGAAGTAGACAAAAAAAATATAAAAATGAACAGTGGACAACAAACAAATGACAACAGACAACACAAGTTAAAAACAACGAAAAAATGCTTTTAATAATCTCAACAGATACTGTGTACTTGAGTACACATATATTCTTGAAGGCTAGTGAATCCGTGAATATTTCCGGTCTCTATGTATTACTATTTATGACCTAGTTGTGTTCTGCCACTGTGCAACCTACAAATCAGAGTGTTATCATCAACAATCAAAGCGGGATCACACCCACGAACCCTCTTTCCCACTATATAGTGAAGAAATGACGTATGGAGGAGGCGACAAGTTTGGACAGGTCAGACGGGCCTAGCGACACGTCGCTACACGTAGTGGCATTATTGTAGGCGCGAGGCTACAGTTGTCAGGAGTGTAAGTCAGGGTAAGTTTCCCCCGGCCTGTGCTCGCTTATTGAGTTAAGTGTGAGTCATGGATGGTGTCTTAACACCTCGGGCACAGCTGGCAGTCTTGCGAGCAGCAGGTAATGGCATCCTGCAGGTTTAATAACGCTGAGAGCCACAGCGAATCCTCTTGACTGATGGACACGTCGCCCGAGGTACCACCTCGTCCCCTGGACTATAGACAAGCCTGTTGTACAGCGGTCACCACGTTAAGGCTCGGTTCCAGACGCCATATTGAATTTCATTATTTTTTTTTTAAATGAACGAAGATAAAAGTTAAACATGCTATTAAACATCAAATTATATTTACATTTCGCTTCAGTACGGTCATTGCGATTTAGCAGTAAACTTATAATTACGCCTCAATTCGTGTGGCAAATGTTTTTATAATAATAATTTGTCCGACTAATTGCGACTTAACTATACATTACTAGCTCAATTGCCATGCTTATACTGTAGAACAAAGTAGATAGAATTTGAGGTATAGTAGCCGATTTAATATTTTTCTTCTCAGAATTACAGAAAAGTTAATAATAATAAAATTCAATTTGGCGAGTGAAGTCGAGCCTTAAAAGAGCCGCCTGGTAAAGGGCGTGTTTGTGTGTGTGTGTGTGTGTGTTTGTGTGGGAGGAAAGAGAGAGAGATTTTGGTCAGCGGTTAAGAGAAGTCCTCGAATGGCGCATGGAGCGTGTCACACGTATTCTTTTTTACGCAAAACCGCTTAACTTATTTATATGATGTTTATCTACGAAAATAACACACACTTGAAACTATGCTTCTATGTTTTCAAAAGTTCAGCACACGTGTAATAAACATGATTTTCGGACGTCGCAAAATGGCTAAAATCTCTGCGCGAGAGGTGTACAGATGTTAAAATTATTTTCGTACGAAAACGCGAGTATTTTGAAATTCGGTTATTGTAGTGGCCTTGATGTTGTCAAATTAAAAAGTATAAAAATTACAGTTTTCCAATTTTTCCAGACTTTGTGGTTTCAAGCCCTTGTTTTTCTAAAAAAACAATGTTTGATTTTTTACTCGAAAGTAAAGCTTACTACCGCATAGTGCTAAAACGTCGGCTGATAAAATATCTACTCGGAAAAAAAATCTCACTGGAATTTGATGAATAGTTCATGATTTAATTGACACTTGAGTATTCCAGTCGTCCACTCGACATCGTACCTTCCCACACCCCTTACTATCACGAAGGGTTGGTTGAGCCTATATACCTGTTACTGAAGCGGTATTACTGGCGCATTAGTTCCTCGTCTTCTGCACGCCACTGGCCTGCAACTACCAGTCTAATAGTTACACAGACAACTCTGAGCTGTGTACAGTCATTGTTAATCACCGCTTCCCTTGGAATTCATCCACGATTCACTGCTGTTTTTTCAGTCCTTTTTAGAACAAACCCTTTGTGAAGACTCTTCAAAACGTAGAGACGTATGTAATACACCTCTGTCCCTATAACATTACGTCATCAAATCTTAGGTTTACCTATAGATTTCTCATAGAAGCGAGTATTCGGCGAAGAGTTGGTGACTTGCGCCTAGAGGTTAGGAAGAGCTGTGACGCACTTGCCTTTGTCACTCTTAGCGCCTCCACACTTCCCGGCCTGAGGAGGCGTAGCAAGCTCAGTCTCCTTGTAGTTCTGTGAAGCCGTCTGTTGTTTTCTTGCGTTTTATTTATCACGTTTCGGCTAGAAACTAATTACTTGTGCATTAACAATATTGGCAACGAAAAATTAACAAGCACTTTGTTACGTAGTATATAAATAATGTATTATTTAAAATAATAATTTCATAACAACGTTAAAATAAAAGAGTAGTTTGTAATAAATTTCATGTTTCAAGGAGATACGACAGACACAGTTAAAATAACTACAATTTGCGTTTGTACATAAAGTAATGATTTAATCTCAGCGGATATAAGGTAAACTGAACATATATAGTGATATATATTGATATCGTGATAAACCACTTTAAAGGCTTCAAATAATTGGGAAGACTCTCTACACTTAGTTCACTAGATTACCAACAGAGAGCAGACATGTGTGGTTTCTGCAATAAGTATATAATATATCACATATAAGATCACAATTAAACAATTTTTAACATATTTCTGTTACTGAAGTCCAAAGCCTTAGTATCACAAAGTAGGGTACGTTTATCCTACAATACGATGATGATAACTCTTTCTTGAAACTTACCTGTAGCAAAACTAACCAAAACTGGCAAGATAATCCACACGAACACTAGAAGTTCACTGCCATATTTAACAGTCCTACTTCCTCAACGTGTGAGCAAATTAACCAAAAATGTCGTCAAGTGGGTATCCAAATATGACATTAAATCTTTATTTGCTCATGTTATGTTGACTCTCAAAATGGCGTACCTACCACAATTTAATCTCCTGCATTAAATTCTCAGATGTTGAACTATGAAACTATAGTTCCAGAGATATGACGTAGCACCAAAAATTTAAATGTTCGCCATTTAAAAAAATAAGCGCTTGGTATGAACGGAATGTTTAAAAGTCAGATGGTTTTACTAAGTACTATATGTGTATTAAGTTTGATGGAATACGGTCATCGGGTTCAAAAGTCTTTGATGATATATATATATATATATATAGAGAGAGAGAGACGGGAACAATTCGTGGGTTCACTGACCTGTAGGTTAATCTCCAAGAATATATGTGTGTACGCAAGTAGACATCAGCTGCTCATTGGCTGCTCGCATACACAGTGATACCACATGACTGGACCTGCATTTAGTTGCTTCTCTGTTATTGGCTCAGCGCTCTCCAGGAGCTTTCAGATGAGTCAAGTGCCTATTGCGAAAGTGACAAGAGTTTACATTTGGTTGAATTCTTGCTTGTGCCCAAAATATGTATACACGTAGGTACAAACTTACAGACAGAGAGAGAAAGAGAGGGAGAAAGAGAGGGAGAGAGAGAAAGAGAGAGGGAAAGAGAGAAAGAGAGAGGGAAAGAGAGAAAGAGAGAGGGAAAGAGAGAAAGAGAGAGGGAAAGAGAGGGAGAGAGAAAGAGAGAGAAAGGGAGAGGAAGAGAGAGAAAGAGAGAGGGAGAGAGAGAAAGAGAGAGGGAGAGAGAGAAAGAGAGAGGGAGAGAGAGAAAGAGAGAGGGAGAGAGAGAAAGAGAGAGAAAGAGAGAGGGAGAGAGGGAGTGAGAGGGAGAGATAGAATACACAGGAATGTGATATTACAAGCTAATATTTCTTTCGGGAAGTAAACTTAAAAAAATAAATAATTCCAAAGAGATATTTGTATTTCCCTGTAGTGCATCTACCCAGGGGAGGCTTCAAAATTGGGAGGAATCTCTGATGCCAAGTACACTCGACAACATCGCATATTTTGAACCTGTTATGATTAGAAGACGATTGTTTGACACGGCTCAAGTGTTTACAAGCGAATAACAAACAGCCAGCAGCGACGTACTAACATTTCATTGGCCCAGTTGCTCGAAAAACGTGAATAACGCCAAAAAGAAGTTCAGACACGTAGATACTACACTGGCACCTAGAAAACTGTAATTTTTCCCCCGTGAATATCACTCTCTAGCTATATAATATTAAGGTCACCACCTACCTCGTGTTTCCCATGAGTTGTAATGTGCGAGGAAATATCTTTCTAAACGAAACTATTACACATGTGCCTATTGTGCCTATGTACGAAAAGAAAACTCACTTGGGACAAAGGATGGACTGTCACTGTTAAGACACCATGCACTTTATAAACACTGTTTCTAAGCTCTCTAACATTGTTAAAACTAACTTCACAGACTGCTGAACTTTAACCTGTGCTAATAATATGTATGTGAAACTCAAGTAGAAACGCACATTGAACTCTGTTGCACACTTTCCTCCAATAACATTATATGGTCACTGCTCAAATTCTTATAGTATAAGTTGATCAATGGGAATCTTGCAAGCTAGTTAAGTGCTTGGCTCGTTGTGGCGATGTTGTGTTTGATGAGCGCTTCAAGGTCGCCCTTAATCCGAGTTAGATGGCACCTTGTTAAATTAATTAGAGTAATATATATTTTTTACTATTGACAAGTGTTCATAACCTTGACTTTGGTATGTAACTATATGGAAATCATAGACTGTAAAGACTCGAAGTTTATAAATTGAACAGTATTTGTTGTAAATATTAACTAATACTTGCTGTAAAACCTGTATTTTGGGCGGACGGAATTAAGATACTTGATAATATATACAATTTACACTAACAATTCTGGTGGGTAACTTTATCACGTCAACATTCTCATTCAGATATTTTAATATTATGCGTTTTCATTTAACAGCGTAGTATTATTTGAAATATTTTTGTGTGCATCCTTCTAATCAAACTGACGCAGGAAAATTGACAAGGTTGCCTGCGGGAATATTTACAACTCGTATCAGGCTAAACGTATGAAAAACGCCTCGTTGATTGTTAAAAACTACCGTATTCGCCATAGATATTGTTTTAGGGGTCGTAACGCGGCGATGGTAATTTACAACTGGCTTCATTTACCAAATGTTCCCAGCTGAAGACTGCAGCCGAGATGGGCAATTTCGCGCAACTGCGGATAATCGCATTAAAACACAATCACTGATAATTACATGAAATTCGTAATGCTGTTTTCATATCTGCTCACACATGGCTTCGCGCAATTTAAATCCTGGACTGGAGTACAGTTTCCTACTTCAGTAGATCGTGGGGTTGCGGATAGGGGAATCTCTAATATTGCTCATGATTAGTAAATGAGAATCATATTGAGTTAACTTCATGTGACAAATAAATACATGTTTGTGATAGATTTTTACATTTCACACGTTGGGTGGACGAAGGGTTGTCTGCGATAGGAAGTCAATTGTGACATGATCTATTTTCTGCTGAATATAGTTAAAATCATAAAACGAATTTTACCTGGATTTTTACTTTACTACAGGAGACACTGCTTGAAAGACTAAATACACAACACATTTCAGTTTAAAGTAGTATCAAAATTACAAACATCAGAAATCATGTCATTAAACATCAGTAGAAAGACAGAGAGAAAGAGACCGAGGAAAATGAATAAAAAAAATGATGCCAAAATAACCTTCAAAACACTGTACCACATTGCCTCGTACATTACTGGACGATTGAGATTTGATAAGGTTCAACTTTTCGAGTTTGCAGCTGTTTTATAATGTTTCTTGCTTGTCTGTACAAATTTACGTAGTTAGGAAAAGTTGGCAACTTGTAACTTTCTGAGGCGTAGATAAGTTTGACACGTTAAACGTCTCATCACTGTAGTATCTTCACAAAAGTTGTACTTGAAGCAGCAATAGGCAAGATCAATTTAAACGCACGCTAAACTAAACAATGTGAAAAGTATTTGTTTATGAAGATAAGATTTCAGCGAGACATTAAAAGACGCTTTATACAAGTAAAGAGCCAAGATATTGCATGTTACCAGATGTGTTCCTGCTACTTGCAGTTAAAAACATAAGCAACATTAATTTAAAAACACACAATTTTTTCCGTCCTCCAGCTGTTTGCAGAGTTCTATTTATTATACATTCAGTGGCGTCTGACGCACTAGAAACAAATCTTGCAAGGCAGCAATCCATTCCATCTTACCTGGGCCGATGTTGGACTGGTTGTTTTTTGGGAAACAGCCAATGAACAAGCAGCTGGTTCTCGGATACGCATAACGCTGTGGAATTTATTCTACATGTTAAGAATCCGTGAATTTTCCCTGCCTAGAATGATTGTGTCGGGGAATGTGACCAAATCGACCACAGCGTACATTTCACTGCAAAATGTCACTTAAAGCTGCCTTGAAGCATATCAGTAACTAGAGATAATGTTTTATCGTGGAAAATCTTGACTGTTTGCTGTCTTTTTACGCACGTTAAGGAATTGTTACGGAGTTTTGCAGTGATTTCGAAAATATTTTTTTTATTGCTACAGTTTTGACACTTATATGTTATAATTTGTAGCTGAATTTTTTTGTAGAATTATACTGAACGGTTTTTTAGATTTCATTACCCAAAGTACCACGTTTTTCGTCGTGAAAATAAGCAAAAATGAATGAAATAATTTTTTTGCTGGTGAATGGTACATTATTTTAATAAACGCGTCCACAGTATTGTGCATCGTGTGCTTGCACATTGACTCAAATTTTTTTCAAAACTTTTGGTTAAAAAATATTTGAGTTCTTGACACCAGTCTGATAAAAACTCGGGAACAAGCCGTTAAGCTCGACTGAATATTACTGCCTATAGTTTGTATTTGGAGCTGTTACCCTATTTTACCGAGCCAATAAGAATCCCGATGTTGTATTATTTTATATCTGTTATTGGTCAGACGTACATCACCGAATCATATATGTTTCAAGAGACTGCAGTGTTTTCAAGGGTATGTTGGTACAGAACGTTTCCACGATGTACCGTATTTAAAGATGATGGTATATCACGAAAATATTTTGTGCCAACATATCCTTGAAAACACTGTAGTTTCTTGTGACATGTATGATTGGGCGATATACGTCTGACACAACGTAGCTGTCTGCAGACCAATAACCGGCATCAAATATTACAGTAGCGTGATTCTTATTGGCTCAGTCAAATAGGACAACAGCTCTACGTACAAGTGAAAGCCAGTAATCTTCTGGTAAGCTGAACGTAGGTTGAAACTCAGCAAACAGTCAGGTTTTCCCGCCATAAACTATCAACTCCAATCATTTTCTCTATCAATAACTAAAGACTCAATTTTGTAGCGGAAAGATTTTTGCAGCATTTTGTTAAGAGTGTCTTACGTGTACATCGGCAGCTTTACTTCACGGTTATTGGCAGCGTGTATTTGTTCAGACTGGTCTCTCATTTGACAGCACCAGTCAGAGTAAGACAATTGTGGTGCCATACGTCTACGACTTGCCCGTAGAAACACAGTACAACCAAGACAAGGGAGAGATAAAACATGAAACCACTGGCCATGAATCAGAGCTGTAAATGTGCACATCAGACACTTAAACCAATTGGTGCCAAAATATAACCGCCATAAAATCGTGGCTCTAACAACAACTCAAAGAGACAACTGAAATTTTGCGGAAAGTATATTTCACCAAGTTGTTCCAATGCCTTATGTGCAGATCTGCAGCTCTGCTTCACGGTCAGTGATTGGATGTTTGCAACTTGGTGTTTTACCTGCAAATTACAGACGTGAGGTGTTGCAGTAACTGTGCTCTGATTGGCACAGTCAAATAAGTGACGCCTCCCAACAAAGACAAACTGCCAATAAACTTAAAGCAGTGCTGCAGGTGTGCAAATAAAGCGATGAAACAAGTTGATGAAAGACCATTTTAACAAAAAAATCAGTGTCTCTATTAACACCGCTTTGTTGTTTTGAAACTATACTCGTGATTAGATGAGTTGAAAAATTGTGGGGAACAAGGAGGAAACTCTGAAAGAGCTTACCGTTAATGATGTTTACTGAAATAAAATTGTAATGAAAAAATTAAACATGATTATTGACGTTGGAATACATAAAGTACATTAATTTATGTTAATGGCGTTAGAGTGAAAGATGATTTTTGGAACGATGAAAAGTTCTTCATTAAAGTTTCCCGGAGGCAGATCATAGTGTCAGTACAGCGATTACAGTGATCAGAAACTCCCTTAACACTGGAGAATCCTAGTGTACGCCAAGGCATGCCAATTTAAGATATTTGAAACCTCGTGCTTGCCGTATAGCTAAGCCGGAAGACGCTGATGGTTCGACGCTAGTTTGGTGCAATATAGGCTGGCGGAGAGTTTTTGTCTCTAATTTTGGTCCTTGTCATATTTGTTTATGCAGGGATAGACGTACAGAAACATGACGGTTCACGAAGCACCATTTTGATCAGTAGCTGACTACTGTAACAATGTATAGACCTCCTACAATATAATTATGTTCAGTGTGATGCAATATTTTATGCGGGAGTGGTAGATTAATATAACACTATAAACGTTTATTGAAATAGTTGTAAGCTATAAAAAAGTCGAAATAGAGGAAAAAAGAACAATTTTATAACACGTAATTGCCATTTGTTTGAGCAAACATGTTGCTGGTGTTATGAGCAGGGCAAAGAACATTTCACAAGTTTAATGACCTGCATGATAGAACCCATTGTCCTATGTATATTCAAGACTTTCAAGTCCCGGCTACTCGTTCATTGTCAGTTGTTCCACTGAGTAACAGCTAGTGGACAAATTGTCGGGGATTGAGCATGCATAGGATTGTTGTGTTTAACATGCAGGTCATTGAAGTTGCGAATTTTCCTTTCCCAAGTTATGGGTTTCAGCTGACCATGATTTTGTAACTTTTACTCCAACGCAAGAAATCACGTTAGATGAAAACTACTCTCTGGAATAAATATATGCTTACAATGTGTTAAAATTACATTTTTTTTGTATTTGTATGTGAACCTTTAAATTCCTAAAAAAATTAGTACAAGTTGTATCACACGCTCTTAATGACCAACATCGAAGTTCAGTCCACTCGGTAGAGGTACTGGAAACCATTTGTGATAGCATGCCGTAAGGAACTTGTATCTGCATAAATTCGGTACCACGCAATTACGAGAAAGGTTCGGGGAAAATAATAGAGAGTTTGAATTCCTGTAATATCGAAAAACCGATCCGAGATACCTCTAATGAAGGTGAATCCGATCATCACCATGTTCGATTAAAGTAATTTCCAATATCGGACTGAGAGGTAGTTTCAAGGACGGGGCAGTTTCGTGTTTTCAATGATTCGCAGGCCGGATTCCAGAGTATTGTGTGTGCCTGAGCCTCAGATATTGGTTCATTGGCTGTTGTTCCAAAGATCTAGCTAGCCGCCCTAACTGGCACGTTTTGCAGCTATCTCCGGCAGAGTGTTGGCAAACCTGCCCTCCCACACCTGAAACCCGAGGGTAGGCTATATCTGGAGCTCAGAGTAAATATAGGGTAGAGGGAGTATCCTCTATACAGCTGCGTACGAAATTGTGTGTTCAACATGTGTCACGTGACTTTAGTGAAATATGCGCGGGAAATTTGAAATAACATTGAGAGCCATTGTTTAGTATTAACAACTATGTTGGGTTACATTGGTACCGTATGAATTTATGAACTAAGGAGAGCGTACTACCAAATTATCGCATAGTATAATTGCGTAGAAATTTCAGAACGACAAATGTAAACAATGTTTGCCACGTTACTGTTTTCCTTAACCCAGCTGTTTTTAGTAAAAAGTAAATATTAGCTACATACTTACTATAAGGTTTTGAACCGAGATCTTGGTGACACCACATGACTAATAATATATATTCTGGAAGGTACGCCATGAGTTTCAAACAACACGACTGCATTTTTACGCCGAGAAAACATAAATAAACAACACCAAACTCTCGAGGCCATGTTGGACACACATTTGTGACGTCATGTTCCCTCTACTGTATATTACTTCTATGATCTGTAATAACAAGATTATAGCTGACGAAAATGATTTTCGCGCCAGATTGTTTCAATGCCTTATATACACAACACCTAGTGTCTTGAGGTTCTAACCACAAATCGCAAACATGTGGTATCTCAATAATCTTGTTCAGAGATCTTTGATTGTTTGTTACATCAAGGACTTAAAAATAAGTATGAATATGAGTCTACACCATTGCTTATGATTTGTCGACAAAAACCTGTAAAACGATGACTATCGTTTTACAGGTTTTTATGTACGAATCAAAAGAAATTGTGTATGTCCACAAATCCATTATTACTTAATGTTGTTCTGATTGACACAGTCTAGTGTGAGACTTCTCTACACAAATCCACACTGCCAATAGCCATGCAATAGAGCTATAGATGTGCACAAATGACTATGACACAAGCTTGTACAAAAATCTTTTCATGAAAAGTATCCCTACTTATTGCCGACGAGAGTAGTTGCATACCCTCGTCAGAAAGAGATACTCTCTTTCCAAACACATAACCTCAACGTGGTGAGTTCTATCACTAAGCCGACTAGAGCAACGTTCTTTCAGGATACCGAAAACTTCCAATCTTACTGCATGCTCAAGGGCGACTGCAGTCGTTCCACTGGGACCGCCCAAGAGGAGCTCGGAACTTCCAATTCCAGAAATCATTTGGACCTTCTTCCAAGCATGAATTTCAACGACTGCCACTCCGAGCAACCTACGATCAGCATAAAGTCTGAGTCTATCACGCCAATCTCACGGAGAACCCACAAGATACAACGTACCTGAGTTTACACTCGTGATCAAGACAACTCTCCAATGCTTCCGGAATTACCACTTCAACGAAATCAATTCCTCGGTGGTATATTCCTACCACAGAGCGATTTCCAGCATCTCTACAGGCACGATGTTGCAGAAGCAGCCCTCCTGTGCCTTAAAGATCTTCTGCACTGGGTGGTGTGTCAAGTCTCACCAGGCAGTCCCGTCATAATTATCAGCAAGGGCTCACCATAGCGGACAGTAATTTTATAGCATAAAGTTGACGAGCACAGTCGAAGTCGAATACCCCCACCAGAAAAAGATACGCTTTTTCCAATCGCGGAGGAGTGCAGTGAAAAACGTCTCACTAGTCATACAGCAGTGCTATTATTTCACTCAGCTCAACAACACATGTACAAGTCAGTTTACAACTTTCTTTAAAAAAAAAATGTAATCTAAAGCATTTTATCTATCGTTACCACAATACATATCTCCCGGACTTCCAGATTTCTCGACCAAATATAAGAATAGAAAAAACAATATTTGTAAATAAAATAGACTGCGATCTGCGGCAATAAAGCAGGTCTCAGTTATGTGTAAGGGCTAAGTCGAAGAGTTGAATTTCTGGCTGGACGGGTTCGACATAAGGCCATACACACAATTGTGTGCAATAAGAGACGTGAAGTGAAGTCAACAGTCCTGTGATGGATTAGCCACGAGGCCACGTTGATGAGACCGAGGACTGTCCAAAAATTACTAAACTGCAGCAGACCTCAGTGTGGACGTGCAGTCTGCTTGGAGGAATACCGCATAGTGGAGAATGCTCAGACTTCTGTAAGTCAGCCTGCACCACCCTACTGTAGGACTCCCTGGTGCACCAGGAGGGCTCCTCCAAGCCCGCTTCTCGTACGTACTCTGTTAACAGTCTTGCGAAGGCTTGGCGTTTCCAGCCCTTACTGTACCGAGCGAGGTGGCACAGCTTTAGCACGCTGGACTAGCATTCGGGAGGACCCGGGTGCGATTCCCGGCTCCGGCCATCCTGATTTCGGTTTTATGTGGTATCCCGAAATCGACCCAGGCGAATACTGGGATGGTACCTTAACTAAGGCCATGTGTGGCTCCTCTACCAGCTCCTGTCATTGTACGAAGTTGTGTGTCGCCGTCTACAATGTCCTCGCTGTCTACGAGACATAAAGCCACTTTGCCTTACAATCCAGCACTTGCTCACGAGGACTCGAGTTTGAGAAGCTATATACCCACATCACTGTCCCATTAGCATTGCGAGACATTGACAAGTGGAGGTGAAGCCAACACAGAAAAAAAAAAAAAAGGTTTGATACAGTCAACCACATATACGTCTGGCGAAAAAAATGTATCACTTTGTCGGCTGAAAATCTATGGGACACGTTAAAAATCATAATTGCTGCACTAACGAACAATCTTGTTAGTAGGACTCAAGTCTCCTGTTGAGGGAACAAAAAACCTGGCAACCATGTATTTGGTCGATTCAACGTTTACACGGTTGTTCCGCCATATACAAACATATAAACTGTTGACTGTATAGGTGGATTAGAATAAAGTGAACACTTTTAAAACCGTAGCTACTTTTTTCCTCTCACATAATTTATAGTTTCCTGCCCATTTATAATATAAACAAAAAACAACTTGAATAACTACCAAAGTATATAGATTGTACCGTACTTAAAATTTAGTGGCTGAGTTCCAAATAAGTAATAATGTTTAATTACTATAGACAGGACGGATTTCAAAAGGGCTCTCTTTTTCGCGAACCGTCTGTAGTAAACATTATTCTCTGTGAACAGGGTGGATTCATGTTGGTGAAGGCATAACCAGATACCAACCAGGGACTTATCGTATCTACAGTACCAACAGGCCGAACCTGCTTTCTACCACGACTGCGCGACATAACCATACACCATGCTCGTCTTGAGTAGAAGACCAGAATATTGACTGTGGAAGCTCTGCATTCGGGTGCCTGCTGTCTGTCATTTCTTGGCTGTCTTAGTCCGTGTAGCGTGTCTAAGTGCAGCTTGAGTGTCATGAACACTTCTACACAGACAAGGATAGCCAATGAATGACTCACAGCAGGCCCTCGAGGCAGAGTTGCCACATTTAAGACATTGGCTTTCTATTAAAGACGGCCGTGCTCACATCCATCCAAGGGCCGGTTGCCGGACCGCAGCCTCGCGCCCGTCTTGCTTCGCAGGGCCCCCTTCGTGGCAATAAATCACAGCTACTGTTTCCATGGCAGGTACAGCATGTGTTTTTTCAAAATTGTTAACGGTGCCACTTAGCGTTTAGGTCACCCGGAATCCGGTCCCCATGGGCGTGTAGACAGACAACAATCTACCACGTGATGTTATTTGGCTAACGGACAGTAGGGGATTCTGAACGCCCTAGCGTAGCAATGAACTGCTCCACCGACCATCTTCCTCAGGAACAGCAGTGACTAGCGAGAGGGCTCGATACCACCCATCTCGAGATCTTGCCCATCGTACACGGCCCCTGGCTGAGATCCTCTGCTCAGCTACCTCTTGGTTTGAGTCGGGACACTATCTACACCCCTAACAGTCTCACCAGGGTCAGGTACAGCTGTGAGAAAACACCACCACACCTTGCAACAGTTGCAGGCGTGTCCCGAGACGTCTGGTACAGACAAAGACTCGCGCACAGCCAGCGCAATCATCGCGGCTAATCGACCGCCGGTGTGTAATCGAATTCCGGGCCGACGAGGTCTCGCGGCTCAATCGATCAATCGATGTGTTGCGCGCCGGCCGGCCGCCAACACTGGCCGCTAACCTCGTTAGCGTCCGGCCAGATGTTCCGCTCCGCCATCGATCGCCCCGGCGTTGTCCGCGTTCCCACGACGTAATCGGGAAATAATAACTGTTGTCAGGGAGCCGTGATTCCACAGTTTGGTAATGTGATTCCCGGGTCTTTCAGGCCGTCGGTCGTGCGGCGACTTTGATGCGCGGGGGACATTTTCCCGCAGCTGGTTGGCAGCACTACTAACCTCACGTGATGGAGCCATAGAGTAGATATTGAGTAGAGTGCACTCATCGACTGTGCACCCGTTTAATTACCGCTTTTGTAATCGCGTACATGCTGCGCACAAAGGCCAATCTGCACGCAGGGACACAGATTTTTCGCGAACAATTTGTTTACATAATTGTTAGACGTACGTAAATGTCGCAGATACATTCCAGGTCACGTGAACGCCAATTATGTATACTTCATTGTCATGTCTGTGACTTGCTGGCGGCTGTTACGAAACGCGTTTGACTACTGCAAGCCAGTAGTGGATAAGGAAATAATGCGAAGTGCTATCGCTTGCTACCTGCTTGTACGGTTATAAGCCAATAGATAATCGATTATGGCCAGTGGGTGTATAGGACTGACAAGTATAGGCTGCTGCCAGATGAATCCGTGAAATTGACGTACCTCTAACAATCGTGTTTGAATGCCTTACATGCACACATGCAGCTCTGCTTCGTGGTCAAAGAGAGTGGTTTTTAGCTCGCAGTGTAATTTGGATCTGCCCGCTACTCACATACATATGATGTTGCAGTAACTTTTTTCTGATTGGTACAGTCAAAGAAGTGATGCCTCCACATATAGACACGCTGCCAATAAACATACAGTAGATCTGCATGCATGCACATAAGGCATTGAAACTAAATGGCGCAAGAATCATTTTGTAAAATTCACGGTTCCCTAGCTGTGGTTGATCACTGGATACAGCTCAGGCCATAAATATTCCTCGCATGCATCACGCTTACGATTATGGATTCGATAATTAAACAGGTTTACTTTGCTATGGTGGAATGTTCTACTATCTCAACTCCTGATGCCTGCACCACAAACTAAATCACACTTCATATTCAGTATCCCTAGTATCACAATTTGAAAACTTTACAACTGTACTATTGTAGTTGCCTTTTACTTCAAAAACTAATCAGTCAACAAGAGGACCGATTTTTTTATGCTAATGTCCTGGCCGATACTTGTAAGGGATTCCAACACAGTATACGACTGAAAAACCACATGACTCGGAGTGAGGTTAGCGAACTCTTTACAAATATTGCTTAAGAATTTTATCACTACTACTACAACATCTACTACTATAACTATACTACTACCTCTACTACTACTATACTTCTTCATCTACTACTAAAACAATTTATACTACTACCTCTACTACTACGATATCTACTACTACGATATCTAGTACTACATCTACTACACTACTACATCTACTACACTACTACATCTACTACACTACTACATCTACTACACTACTGCATCTACTACAAATTATACTACATCTACTTCTACGAAATCTACTACTACTGCATATACTACTACACTACTACATTTACTACTACTTATTACTACAACTACTTCTACACTACTACATTTATTACTACTTACTACATCTACTACTACATATTCTAATACATCTGCTACTCCATTTACTACTACTACATCTACTACATCTACTATTACGCCTACTACTACATTTACTACTACGCCTACTATGACATATTCTACTACATATACTACCACACTACTACATCACTATTATATCTACTACGCCTACTACATCATCTACTACTACCTATACTACTACATCTACTAAAACACTACTACATCTACTACTACACTACTACATCTACTACTGCTACTCAAGGGGCACACCCTGCAATGTAGCCGGTACGGCTTTTTAGAATTTAACGTAACACATGCATAAGAGTACTGACTTGCTAGGACTGAATGACGAATCACTATTAAAATAAGCTGAACTTAAAATCACATAAACAATTTTTTCACACATTTTCTGCAATACCACAGTTTATTAGGCACAGCTTGGAGAACTCTGGATTAATAGCAACAGACAGAATTTCGTGCTGTCACGTCTCGATTGAAACAGGGTTTTCAATGTAGCAGCAGCCAAAGTACTTCAAATAGCGCATATAGACACTTTAACGTAGGCTTCAGTCAGTATGGGAAAACTAACTCCTTTGTGGTGTCCTGTCCCTTCACGAGGTTTGTTTCATTGTGTGTGACGGGTTGGTCTATGCCATGTATATCCTTGGAGAGTTTACATACCCGCAACTCACACCTGGTTGGCGGGCTAGTCTACGTGCAGTTCACCAGGCGTTTCCACCTCAGTTTTGTTTGTGACAGCTCGACGGTGTTAGGGCGCGCACACGTAGAAAGCTGGAAATAAGCGCAGTTTGTAAACAGCTTCATAAGCAAGATGTCTTCGTCAAGTAAGGATGAAATGTTTATGGCCGAAAATATAGATTTCAAAATGCGGTGTAAAAAGAGAGTAGGTGTACATGAAATTAATTGTGATCGGCCAGCTTTTTTGGCGAATACCATCATTTATTTCCGCAATTAAAAGGGGACAAGTTGTGCTTTTGTAGCTATGTAAGGATGCAGATTGCCTAGATCTTTAGTTTTCTTTTGGCAGTCATTTATTTCGCAATGGCGTTTATCCAAGCAACTAAATCCAGTCATGCACTCCCATTACGCAGTTATTTCAAAGATCAGATTGAGACTTTTAGTTACATTTTAAAAAAATATCGAAGAATCTTTAACAAAAAATTGGGGAAACTGGCGCCAATGACCAATTATGCCAGAAGAACGTCTTGTAATTAGTTTCAGGTTAGTACTTGTCTAAAGCACTCAGTGAGGCAGAAATATGCCCAGTCTTCCAATTTAAAAAATGCTGTGCTAAACTCTCTTAGACAAGATCATTATATAGCATGAACAGTGGATTAAGACATATACCTATGCATGAATGTGCGAGTGAATGTGATAGTCAATGTTTTTATTTTTTGTTTTCTTTATTGTATTGTGATTTAAAATTTTTCTTCTTTCTTCTTAAAAAATTTGATTTTAAATGCTGCAATATTATTAATTAATTTAGCTACGTAAATTTAATATTTATTTTTATTCTCCTGTTACGTTGTAAAATGCTTACTTATTATGTATACTGTGGTTAAGTGTAAGACAAGGCGACTTCGCCTTAACTTCGCCACATAAAAATTAAGACGAATAAATAAATAAATAAATAAATATAGGGTCATTATATTATTTTATAATTGTTTTAATTACAATGTGCATAACTTAATGCTGGTGACCAAGTTGTGTTCCTTCCTTTTATTAAAATATTTAAGTGGAAAATCTACATAAATAATAGAACATACGTTTTGACTAAGGAAGAAAATACCAAATTTATTTTAGTATTGATAGTTTTGTATTAAATAGTTAAATAATTCACAATAATAGGTTTGTAGTAACAATGTTTCACATTAAATGATGGAATGAATGTGAGGACGGCACTTGTAGGTTCTTGATTGTTGTCAAGAAAACCACTTTGCCCTGTCGATGAGGACGATGTAGACGAGTACGGGGTTGTGGTTTGAATGGACACAAGAGGTTCGACCGCGCGGTAGTTAATTGGATAATCGAACTCCTGCACAAATTCTTGAATCCTTCCACTAAAAGTTACTTCATTTTCAGGCCGAATTTTATGTACGTAACGAAGTAACGCCTTAAAAAAAAAAAAAAAAAAAACAAAGATGTTTATCCTCAGCATCCTCGCTTTCTTTTATGGCCATTTTTGTGCCAAAACCTCTAGTTTCTTCCTTTCGATTGCCAACATCGACGTTGTGTATTCATTCTCTAATCTCTTTCGCGTAATCCTATAATCTTGTGTTGGGTTTGCTTGATCGATTGGTGACACTTGTAGTTCGTCAAGCAAGGTAACACTGTCGTTGGACGGACCAGGTATTTCTGATGTGCCAAGGTTGTTCGACGAAGCAACGTATTCATCCTGTTGGGATGGACAGTTTAAAATGTCGTCTCCAAACACGTCATCATCGTCAACAGTTCCACGACAAGTCTGTTGAGCCTCAACTATTTGTGGGTTCACCTCACTTCTGACGTCTTCGGAAATGGAACTTGACAGTGTTTTAACAACATCTTTTAGGAAGTATATGGCTTTAAAGTACTGCCACTTACTTGTTTTCAGGACGTCGCCTTCTTCTCCTGACCTTGGGCGGGGTAACTTGGACAGTTCGGCGGTGAACTGATCGCGCAAATACTTCCACTTCTTTCGCAACGCCATTTCTGTAAGGATGGCGTGTTTATTTTAAGTCACTAGTCACGAAAATATTTCTAATTTTATATTTCAATCAAACAATGATTTAAGGTTTCCGTATAACCTAAAAAACTGAAAATTTTGTAACATTTTAAAGCAAGAAATTACGAAACGGATGACGAAACTTTGACAGTCCTATCTCTAAGTGCTAGGGATCAGAACTTGAAAAAAATTAATAACACTTTCTTATATATATTAAATTCTGATACCTAGCAAACGATTTATGATATGTAGAGATAACAATACCAAAATTTTGTCGTCGTCCGTTACTTAATGTAGTGTTGTAAACGTTAGCAAAATAGCTGTTTTCTGGGGGTAGACAGCAGCCTTAATAAAGTGTCATTGTAACAAATAAAAAACGTACTCTAAATTTTGTATCATCGGTGGTTAAGTGTAATATTTGAAAGATAAAAATGACTGCATTCATTTTAAGTTATATTTGGCAAACGTTATTTCGGTTTAACTGAAATGCAAGGAATGCACAGATAAAAAATAAGGAAAAAAATATATTCAACAATGAAAAATTTGCCACATTTCTGTAGGTACCTGACTACATTTGCTGTAAATATTGTAGGGCTACGTTGAGTACTTTTTACTACCTGTGATCTACAAAAATTGCCAAATAGTGATTTACATTTACGATAATGCAAAGCCTATAGCACAATATGTGGTAGCATAAAGCTGTGGTATAATAAACTATTGTACAATGTCACTTTCGTGTCTTTGTAAAAGCGTTACGGCAGACTTTTTATTTATTTTTAGGTATTTGGCTACAGGTTCATCGTTCAAGGCATTGGCTTTAAGCTTCCACGTGGGTTATATAACTGTAGCGTCGATAGTGAGAGAAGTCGTGCTGGCAATCTGGGACAAGCTTCTAGCTCGTCACATGCCAGTGCCAACTAAAGGCACTTTTACTAAAATTACAACTGACTACTTTCGACTTTGGAATTTTCAAAATGCTGTAGGTTCTACCGTCTGTAAGCATGTACGCATTACATGTCCAGATCACACAGGTTTTATGTTTCACAATTACAAACACTTCTACTCCTTGGTACTACAAGGTGTTGCAGACGCTCACTACAAATTCGTTACCATTGAAGTAGGTGGCTCTGAAAAACAAAGTGATGGTGGAACCTTTCAAGTATCCAACCTGTAAGACCTACTACACAAACAGGAGCTTGACATTCCAAAACCCCCATTCTTACCTGGGACAAATGTAAAAGGTCTGTAAGTTTTTGTTAGGGATGAGGCGTACCCACTCCTACCATACCTTCTAAAACCGTATGCACGGGATGATATTGGTATTGATGAAGATAACTACAACAAACGGTTATCTTGCGTGAGAAAGTCAATCTAGTGTACTTTTTTGGAATTATGTATTAAAAATGGAGTTTACTGCTTAAAAGTATTGAAACACACATATAGAATGCAGAGAACTTCATCACGTGTTTGTGTCTTTTACATATCATTATTATTGACAGGGAGGGCATATAAAACAATCTTATGGATGCCATTGTTGTTCTTGTTGCTGAAAGCAGAAGAAGGTTACTAGGAAGACCAACACATGAAGCAAGAAGTGTGCGAGACATTTTAAAATCATACTTTGCAAACATCCCTTTAATTTACAAGAAATGAAAAAAAAAGTGCTAAAAGTAGTATTGTAGGTGGTGTAATGGTAGCATATTTCTGCTACTTAAACGTGCTTAAATGGTGTTTTGAATAAAGAATCAACATTGAAACATTGAAATAGGGAATAAATGTATGTTTGCTTACTGTACTACTATATTTAGGCCTGTCAACTAATAGTTCACACTTACCGTTTTCTTCGATTATTGATCCAATTTATTTCCAACACTTGTCAACATGGTGTCTGTTCGCATGCTCCTTGACAGATTCATCCTACATCGCTCTTCGTTCGAACACCAGAGATATTAATTGTTCCGTGTCTATCACTGTTATTAAATTGCAGCCTACTCGACTATCCCTCACAGGGGTTGCAAGCGTATTAAGAGCTGAAAATAAATGTTCCAAACACTCTAGTAAGCTCGTCGGCCCTGGTAGCTGTTGATAACCAGCGCCGACACGCGGCCTTTGTGTGTGGTTACATTTGATATCATGCATCAGTTTATTGGTGCTGGTTGTCACTAGTCAGCGCTGGTTCACAGGCGCCTGAAACAAGCTTTCTACGTGTGTGCATCCTTATGCATTAATAGACTATTCGCCAGTTGCTAGTTCGGTCAAAAATATTTTCTTATTTGAAACGGTGTCATAAAATGTATATTACTTCTTTTTCCTGTGGTTACGAATATTAGGTTTATAGGACTAATACACTTTTTGTGAGACTGTTTCAAATAAATAAATAAATTAATAAATAAAAAACTTAACAGAATGTTTTACTAGAACTTAAAAATTGCACAGTCTGGTGTATACTCTGTTCTCAGCTACTTGTATATTGTTTGTTGCTACAGTGAATAGACAGTTGTAAATGCAACAGGGTTGCGCGGAAGTCTGTGAGTGTTTACATGCAGGTTCGTTATTGGTGCGTATTCCGTCCGAGATAAATAAACCGCGATATTATCGCAGATGTAACTCACGCCGATCGAAACTAGAACTTTAACGTCTTCTCAAATGAATTCATGAAATTCCTGGGCCTCCAGCTGTATCATTCGAGGACCAGTTTTGTCTTCAGCACATACAACCGTCTCCAAGAATTTTTAACCAAAGTGTAATGTACCATTTTACTCGTATAAACAATCGCTACAAGATCCGGGATGACCTATATGTAGGTATCGGAAGTTTTCGCGAAAGTATTCTTGCATCAGATTGTTTCACTACCTTACGTGCACATCTGCAGCTCTCTTGTATGTTATTGGCTGTCTGTATTTGTGCAGAGCCGTCTTCCATTTGACTGTGCCAATCACAGCTACGTTAACTGCGACATCTCGCGCTTATGGCACAGACAATGTAGTAATACAGACGCGAAATGACGTGGCGGGTCATTTGATACGGGCGAATTTCACCGCTTATTGGCTGCCCGAGGTTGTTGATACCAGCCCCGTGTTTGTTTGGTTCCTACATGTTGCTGCATGTTTCCTATTGGCCTAGATGTCTGGTAGCACAGCATCAGCCTTACACTAATTGGTGGTAGTTGTTTCCGCCATGTTGCTGGCCAGGCAAGACATTTTGCTGGCACGTGTGGATGAGTTCGCTGGCCTACCGGCTATTTAACTTCTGTATTCCTAAATATTCTGTACGTGTGGTTTGCGGATAGAACCCAAAGGCGTTGGGAATTAAGACATCCAATCACTGACCACAAAGCAGAGCTGCAGGTGTGCACATAGGGCACTGGAACAAAGCGAAGCAAAAATCTCTTCCCGAGAACTTCCTCTCCTTACCTATATGTTGTAAACTCACACTCCTTCATACTTAACAGCGGCTCTCACCATTCTGACATCTCGCATGAATTATCTACATAAGTGCTACGGATAACTTAATTATTTCGTAAATATTTATGTGGCGCTTAATTTAAATGCCTTACATACACATTTTTGCAATTCTTCTTCGTGGTAATTGACAGCGTGTCTTTGTGTACAGGCATTGCATATTTGACTGTGCCAATCAGAACAAGATTACTGAGACACAACAAGTCTGTAATTGGCGGGTAGAATCTTGAGTGTTAAAATCATCCAATCACTGAACATCAAGCAGAGTTACAGAGCTGCACATAAAGTGTTGAAACGAGATGCTACTGGCTAATAACTGCAACAACAGCCAACCAACTATAGCGGAGGACCACGGTCGTAGAAGAACAGGTCTGGACACTCGCCTGGAGACTTGACCCCTTGTTGTTTGGCTGCAGTTCACCAAGTTACCGACAATATTGTGTTTTATTGGCGCTGATATTACGGCAGCCGGATTCAAGCTCCGCCCACTTTCTTTCCACTAGGATAAACAATTTATCAAAACGTATTTTTTATCAATTTATGAAATACTTCCTTCGCTCAAAAATTTAAGAAAACGCTCCAGCAATCTTTATTTACTTTATAAATTTAACAATGGAAAAAAAGTTGTCGGAGTTTGAGTCCGACTGCCCTAACTGAAGCGCCAAAAAGTACAACATTCTCTGTAACTTGATGAACTGCAGTCAAACAACAAGGGGGTCAAGCAAAATACATTGGTAGATAGGCGAGTGTCCAGACCTGTTCTTCTACGACCATGCTGAGGATATATAGAGCCCAAGACTGTGGAGTACAGACAGTAGGTTGCTGAACCCACCAATATTTCCGAGTTTCTAAAGTCTAATAGCCTTTTTGGGAATAACAAAAGCAATTTTCACAGTCATCTAGACTTGGAAGCTTCACAACACCCAGCTCTCCACCAGGGGACTTTACTGTACAGTCTCCTCAATCAAACCCGGGGCATTAAGCACATTGGCAGGATCACTTAACACTAAGCATAGCTATCATATTATGTTTCCTTGCATTGTAAATAAGGTAATTTCCCTTTCATGCAATTGAATATCACGTGATACGTATGTTCAGGAGTTTTCCTTGTCACATAAGTTGTACTAACAGTAAAGCTTAATAAATATGATTTCTTTACACTTTAAAAACATCCTACTTGCCACAGCATAAATGTTATGACTGAAAATACAATGTTGTTTAAATATAAAGCACTACACATAGCTTTTAATAGAATAACATTTTTGTTAAAACTTTAGAGAAATTTAAAAATAAAAATGGTGTTAACATAATAAATCTTTACTTTTATCATTTACTGTAAAACTAGTAGTTTCTTTGCTATAAAGAAAATAAAGTTAAACATTTTTAAAAAATATGTAGTACACTCTTGAAACACAAAGAATTTTTTTTTTTTGCCACAGCAAAATTCTGTTTAAATATAAACCAATAGAAGGTAACTTGGCCGAAAATGTGTTTAGCTCACGGTAAACATGTCTTACCTTACAGTAAACGAGATGTAGAAAACTTATGCTTTGTGTCACAATTTTTCATTAAAAAATTTTCTTTGAAAGAATGTAAGTTTATATGTAGAAAATATGTTGAACGAAAGTATATTCGAAGCAATGTTACATCGCAGTGCTTCATATTTAAACATTTTACTGTGTCAAATAGAGTGTTATACGAAACAGTATTTTTTAGCCTACTTTCCGAAGGAAAAAATAGGCTTATGAGATCTCCTTTCTGTGTGTGTGTATGTGTGTGTGTCTAATAACTTTTGGACCTGTGGACCGAATTTAATCAAACTGTGTATACATATAGTGCTTAATAATGTGATTTGACTTTTATACATTCCGTTTACACCACTCACATATTTTCAAAATGACGGCCATATTAATATTTTTCGATCAAGCTAGGTATCTATGGAACCGTACTTCAGAATGTCATCAAACTTGGTACACATATACTACATACGTAGCTGACTTGAATATTGTGTATTTCATTGATCCAGCTGTAATATTTTGGAAACGACGACTGTATTTCATTTATCTTTATGATAGAAAGGCATCTAAGAACATTTTTTCCTCAATTTATTAAACTATTAAACTGGTTACTCGCATATAGCTAGGGACTGGAAAATTTCGCGAATTCAATGACTGCAGGCTAGAATCCATTATACTATACATACTCAAGACCCGTCTACTCGTTCATTGTCTGTTGTTCCACTGAGTAGCAGCCAGTGGACAAATAGTCAGGGCTTGAGCATGAATAGTGCAAAGGATTCTAGCCTACAGGTAATTGAATTCTCAAAATTTTCCAGTCCCTACATATTGCTAAGCAACCTGACTTATCTTTAGTATATATCAATATTATCACTTAATATTCCTAGAATACCTAAGCGATTTTAACTTTCAGGGTTATTTTGCACCTGCTTCGAGGAAAGGAAAGCTATGCTGGTAACTTCTTGTAAAATCTGTTATTTACTGTAATGCAAGATTTAATTATTGAAATATAAAAATATTTATATAAAATTATAATTGATGTAAAGATAACGTTCCTACTGAGTACATATACGGGAATATCGACTTTGTTACAACAGTGTAAGTGTGACGTAGGTCAGCCTAGGTATCAATGTGTGGTGTGTCAGGTCACGCTTGTTCGACTCTATGGGAAGTGATGTGTGCTCGACTCTATGGGAAGTGATGTGTGCTACGTACTATGATATGAACTCTACTGATGTGTGCTCACGGGGAATGTGACAGCAACAAGGGAGGTTTTTTGAAAACGCGAGGGCTCGCCACATCAGACGGTTCTGTCGACAGTACGGGAGAGCTTTAATTAAACATTCCGCCGTCACTCCGCCTCTCATTTCTCTCCCCCCTCTCCTCTTGTGGAGTACTTGCCCCCCGGGGGCTGCGGAGGAAAAAAATCCCGATAAATATGTTGGGGCGAACAGCGATGGAAGGAAACACGCAACTGTTTAATTGCAAAATAAACTCGCTCCTGTTTTTATTTTCGGTAACAGGAAACTATTTTGACTGCTTTAGTTTTCTTTATTGCGATTTGTAGTAAGAAGCTGACGTAGGATTACAAAGTACGGAGGAGCAAGCTTACGTCGAGTAATGTGGTTGTTTATGGCGTCTAGCTAGACTCTACAGTTCTGTGTACTTTCGTACGACTGCTGTTTAGTATAGTGACATGAAGTTTCGTTTACTCGCACAGTCGGACGTTTTTGTCACGTGATACGCAAAAGAGAACTTGGAATGAGCAATAAAGAGTTATAGCATTATTATAATTTATCGCTGATGGATTGCAAACCTTCACCGGCGGAACCTAATTATAATTCTCAGTATAGACAAAAAATTATTTATTTAGAATTTTATTTAAAAAAAATAAGGTTCCCGTAAGTTAAATTAATTCATTAAAATAATTTTTTTCCGGAGCTCCACAGAATTTTTCATAAAATAAACGGGAGCGTATCTACAATTCATATTACAAAACATTAAAAATATTTGTTAAAGTATTTGCTGCTACCTATTGACGAAACAGTTACAAACGCTTGTAAGACTACACCTTAGCATAGCATGAGAAATGCTCCAGTGAAAATACCTGTGTACTAGGAGTACAAACTGGCAAGTTTACAGTTTCATCGTTTCGATAATTTTATCACTATCTTACTATATATAATTACGCCAACTACCGTCATAAATAGTATAATAAATAAATGTTTGTGCTTGCACGAGCACATTTGCATTGAAATCAAGTCACATAATTCCAGGCTCAATCAATAAGGCATCCCACTGGCTGAAATCCGACCAGTTAAAAATTCTGCATTGCTCAATGGGCAGTCCAAATCAACAGTGGTCCAATAAGACGGTGATGAGTGTGAATACATGGATAAAATATATGACATAGCTTGTTCTGTCAGAAATATATAGTTTTATCGAAATTCCGCAAGGAATCAATTGAAGTGTTTTTTGGTAGTTGACTGAACATGCCCTCTTGCATAAGGTAACTAAAAAATTTTCAACAAGTAAATAAAGACTTTACACCATGAGTGAACAATAGTCTGTTTATAACATCGACATATTTAACAATAAGCGTAACCGTGGTCAAATGTGTGAGAGTATTTTACTGAATTTTTAGACTAGTCATATCTAAAGTTTTAATCAAAAATTCTTTGATATTAGTTATATCTTAAGTAAGTTTTATTTAGTATCCGTTGGTGAGAAATTGTTTTTGTTTAGCCTTCATATGTATTTTTGGACAGTTTCAGATATTGTTATATTTTTTTTTGTGTTGGGTAATTTTAAGTAGTGCACATACAGTAGTGGACTCACGTATTCCTTGTACGGATTCTTAAAAGTGAACGTAGTTCTCACGTGACATTAGCTATTAGTTTCAATATCTCGATAATGTTCATCAAGGGTCGGGAAAGAACTCTTCAACATTTTTAATTATCAAAGTAGCAAACAAAACAAAAGCGTTTAATTCATTCTTGAAGTGAACACGACAGCGTCTAAACTTTGTGAACCATTGTCATTACGGCACCCCATTGGTTGAAACTACACCAACAATGACCTTGGGCGTGTCGGAAGTCATACGGACCAATAGGACGGTGGTGAGAGTAGATCCAGAGTTCAAAGGATGTGTCATCCTTTCTGTGTTGTGTTATTTTCTTGATCTCCAAAAAATATGACCATTTCTGTGAGCGTTAAAACAAATATTGACTAAATAGAAAACCATGTATTATTATTGTTTTAAGAGGGAAATACGTCCGACATCGTGGATAATTATTTTTAATGTTTGTCATAACCATACTTTCATATAACGTTTTGAGCGCTAGGCTATACAAAAGCTGAAATACGATTTGAATGACAATTAAAATGCCACATTAATAAAATAATTTAATTAATTTGGCCTGTGGCACTGAGCAAATAAAATCTTTGAAAATGCTCTGTCTGCAAACTCACGAGACATTTCAGTGAAAGGATTTCAGTTACGCTAGTATATGAAACTATAGCTGCAACAAGCATTAATGAATTGAAGATGGTGGCTGTGTTCCCCATTTACGAGAGCAGGGTTTGTAACCCAGTGCTAAAACCATCAGTTTATAATTGTATGTTTCAGGAAGCCAATTTGTAAAAATAATAAACCTGCAACCTTGTATACTACAACAGGTTTATTAACCAAGTTTCTAAGCAAAGTATTTTCTTCAGTAAAGTATTTCTAATGAACAATCTCTGACACCAAAATATCGTACATTTAATTACTGCGGGGCAGATTACGCTTAACACATGCATCACTCTGGGTAAATGTTTACCCATAAACTTGGCTAATACACAGAGAAAAAAGTTTGGTTGAGTCAACCGTATATAATGTCCGCATATGGCGAAAGAACCATGTAAACGTTGAATCAACCATATATATGGTTGCCTGGCTGATTCTGTTCCCTCAACAGGAGGGTTTAGTCTCGTTAAACATGAATTTTGTTCGACTAACAAAACCAATTTGTTACGCTTTTCACAGATTTTTCAGCCAACAAAAAGTTTGTTGGATAAAATATATTTTGGTTTTGCCACATACAAACATACTAATGGTTAACTGTAGCAAACATTTTTCTGTGTGTACCATTATCTAGGAATGTTGTTTAGTTTATCCACATCAACTTTAAAAAACGCGTAGATTAAAAATTATATATTAACCCTTTTAGTCTATTTATCTGGCACAACTCTTAAAGTATGGTGGTCGCTTATAACGTTAAGGATGTTCATGTAATGCTTAATTTCGTATTTGTCTGACATAGAGTTCGTAGCTTACTCGAATGAAATAATTTATACTGTAAAGATATACTATCGGCAATACGAATAATACATATTAAAACACATTATGAAATTTCGTCGTACTTTTTAAAAGATAATTGAAAATGATGAGAGATTACATAATTTATAGCAAATTTTAAAAAGGCAAGTGGACATTGCTGTGTGTTTTTTTAACATTTTAGCACACGACCCATAATAATTTAAGTGTAAAATATTTCATTCGTTAAAGTCACTTGGGATTTGTTATTCCTATGTCCCCATAACTTGCAAATTCTGACTCTGACATGCCGCTATGGAAGAAAAAAACATGAGAGCTGAAAATTTTTACAAGTGGAAAATGTAGTCACACGTAACGTCAATAAAACGGGCCCTATGTCGTGCGATTGTAAAATCATGAATGTTTGCCACGTGAACACGTCTAAGGCGGCCTGACGAACTGGCTGGCACGCAGCGACAATCTTCAATCTACCCCCCCCCCCCCC
>PNEQ01116441.1:32811-43884 GCA_003012365.1 Medauroidea extradentata | reverse complement strand
TTGTGAGGAAACAGAGGTAATGCAGTAAGAACAAATGTACAGAAACTGAGATTGTAGGCTATAGAAGTTACTTCGCAGGTATTTATACTAACTTGTCGTTAGTTGCTTGTATATTTAACGAGTACCTATACATTTTAGAACACATTTTTTGGAGCAGTGTAATGTAGCCACAAAAAAATAATCCATGGCTCGGTTTCACGAACCTCTGTTAAGCATGTAACATTTGTTAAAGGGGAAGATTTTAACACTATAATAACTTAAAAGCGTGGTAATATTTTTGCTAATATGCAGCAGAAAGATACAAACTGGCTGAAAATATAAATTAAACAGGACTCTTATTTTAAGTAGGCTACTCACAACAAACTGTCTGTAGGCATTTTTTCCCTTTGCAAGTTAAACCAGTTTTGTATTGTTGGGTAGGTTGCAAACGTACATGAAGGTGCAGACTGTGCCATGCAACAGCTGTACAACAATGTGTGTATTATGGCTGGTGAACACGTTTGATATCTTATAATGCTGATCAGACGTACTCTGAGAATATTCTTTAACATAATTGTTTCCAAGAAGACAAGAGTAATTATAAATTGCAATTAATACAAAACTTTAATTCTTTATTTGAAAGTTTTTTAAAACACACTTAATTGGTTACATTGCCGAGACGCATAACTTAGGCCCTAGTAGGCCTATAATATTACTGGTTTCCATGAAACGCAGTGCAATTTCTCAATACATTTAAACCAAAAGTTCTATGTCTTTGTGTTAATATTATGACTATTAGTAGGAAAAGAAAGTATAGTGATTTAGAGGGGGAGGGGGTGAAGACCATTATATTGAGAGCACTGAGCTCAAAACATTGACCGGCCGCCACTGCTTGTGAGTACAGTTTCCTCTTACGAAACAATTTTAGCTCTCATAGTTTTCTCATAATAGTGCGTCAAAGTCAAAATTTGTGTGTTATGTTGCCATGCAAATAGTGAAAACCGATTGACTTACGTACATGAAATAATTTACAGTTAAATAGCATGCCATGGGCTACGTAATAAAACACTTGGAAAAATTCCGCCAACGGTTTTTATATTAAAAAAAAATCTGAATTTGCAACTTTTTTCTGTACTTTTGCGATTTTTTTTTTTAAATTCAAAATATTACTTCGTGGGTTTTTCAGATTTTTTATTGCATGGGTAATGTAATGTAATTACACAGTGAATTAATTTGTTTAAGTAGGTCAGTTTGTTTTCATTATTTGCATGGTAGCAGAATATCCAAATGTTGACTTTGACACCCCGTTATGCGAGAAAACTTTGAGAGCTAAAATTATTTCGTAAGAGTAAAATGTACTCACAAGTATCGTCTACAAAACGAACAATACTTCATATAAATATAAAATTATGACTTTATCGCACCTGAATACCCAAGTAGAGACAGTGCTTATTGCGGGAATGCCAGAATATTTTCTGTCAGCGGATTCTTCAAACCAATGTAGCGCCCTGCGCCGTGTATGATAGTACGACTTACGTGGAATGGTTTAACTGTTTACAGACGAATAACAGACGTACTGCACACCATAATCAACATTGGCCGAGTCAAATAGAAACTCACAAGTAACTAAAGAAAAACGTCAGAAATGAATCCATTTCGATAAACATGGCCTAATGTCGTGAGCATCCCATGATTCAAACTGATTGTAAGTAATTGGTTCTCACAATATTTTTGCAAATATACGTCCTTTAATTGGATACCTGTCACACTCGTCTGCATCATTTATCCGAATGAGACTAAAATAAAAAAAATAGGACATAGATAAGACCTAATGAAGTGTAGTGCCCACACAGCAAGTGTTTATTTCCAACCGGTCGTTCCTACAACAGTAACTTTTTTTTAAAGTTTACTTAACGGTTTTTCCCCATGAAACAGACCTAAGGCAATATATCTAGAAACTACGTAAGACGTGCTATTAACAGCGAAATATCGATACTTCGTGACATTGGTTACGGTAAATAAACGTAACGGTACATGCAGCTGTCAATGAATATACCGGTTGCCAGATATGAAATAACTAAGCAACATTGACTTCAAATGTACTTGTGCAGCAAATTAGAATACGTAGGTTCTAATCACTTTTGTTAGTTATTTTTTCATATAAAAATATGCATTAACTTAGATAAAGCAAAACGGTTTTTTCATTCGCACTACAAAAATGTCTTAACGTGTGAAAATTTCGTCTCAAGAGTCATAAGGCAGTTATGTTCAATTTGTTGTAAGTGTTCCAACGTAGCTAGCTTTGGTAAAATATTGTCAATCCTTTAAGGTACTTATTGTGTTATTTGCGAGCGGTGGTTCACTCACAGTAAAAAATATCTGTACTATTACAAAAAAAAAAAAAATGCTGACGTACTGAAGTAAGTTTTCCAATGTTTTGTAGGTTTACAAAAACATTGTAAACTTTACAGGAAATGCTTGTAAATATACAAATATATCTGTATTTTTAGAATTTTATTTCCTTTTAACTAATAGTTGTACATTTACAACTTAATTGTTGTACATTTTACAATTTTTTCAAATGAAAAAATAATTGGCTACTAGTTTCCTAGCAAATTTTTGTAAATGTACATAATAATTTGTAAACTGTAACAGGCCGTAGAAGGTTATTCTCTTTCACATAAAACATTCTGCTCATACAGGTTTGGAAAATTTAGCACTTCAATGACTTGCGACAATCTTGTTGTACTGCCTAGCCCTTCACTGATATTTATTACATTAGTTTACAAGTTTCTTCTGATAAAAGTACGAATACCATAAATCGCGTTTGGATGAATATCAACGAAACAAAAAAGCTCATCTTACCGACCACAAAATGAGACGTGCAATAAATAAGAAATTCTGATAGAATATAAGAAATAATATATCACTATATTAAAAGAAACGCTACTTATTATTTCAACTACCAAGGTTCACTGACCACCATTCTTGAAGTGAATTTTACATTTGAGCAGTATCCTAAGCCTATTTCCCATTAAGGGATCTGCCTAACCACAGCACCCTTGTAGAAGCAAATATAAGGATTTGCATGTTAGTTATTAGTGCTACTTAGCATCTGTCGAACTTACATAAATGCAATCACTTACATTTTCGTTCATCTCTGTAGGCTACTGGTCACATCGCAATAGGATCTTTTAAAATGTTTTGTTAATAGTCTGATGAAAAATATTAATATATATGTATTTTCATACCCGAAAAAAAACACTTATTGATTCTTTTTCCATATTTTCGTTCCTAAAGAAAATGTTTTCTTATCTCAAGGCAGAAGACGGTTTATGCTCTTTTACGATATCTTGAAAGATGATCAAACCGAACTTAATATAATTTAACATCTAAATCCTTATCCTTTCAACTCACCAGAGCTCTAAGGCATGCAGTGCCCTGGAGTAGTATTTTAGTAACTTAGTTCTAAATGTATACTATTTACATTATTGAAATAACTTCTTTCGTTTATCTAATTTAGGCTTTTTTTTAGTTTTCGTACTGCGAATTCTTACATGTACCACTAAAGAAATGGACAGCATTTCTTACCGTTATTTTAGCAAAAAAAAAAAACATACAAAATGAAAACAGTTGCCAAATGATTTTTCCTTACATCGTATTCCTTAGAGATTAGGCAATATGCTGACTACGCAAAATATATTTAGAGTAAACACCGTTAAGAAAAATCCTTCAGGCTAAGCGCGACATAATTAAATTCAGTTTTTACAAAGTATGTGAGTATCTCCAGTTGATAAAACTTTATTTTAGTCAAGCAGCTGTAAAATGTTACTCTAGGAAATAACAGTCATAACAAGAATGTCAAATTTGAGACAAAAGAAAGGAAAGGTAAATATCGTAAGACAAAATGCCATGACGCAAAATGCAAAGAGCCATTAGATAAAGTGCAAGTTATCAAAAAGTGGTTCGGTAAATAATGTAAGACAAAAACATTAAAGCAGTAAGTTTAAATATTTTGGACCACAAGCGTTTATTCTTCACAGGAAAAAGTAGTTTATTTTGGTTATGAAATGTCACCCCTATACATAGCTAGAAAATAAATACTGTAAAAAATATGTGCACTGTATCAGGAATAATATTCTAGTTAATTTGTATCATATTTTCTTACAAAAAATTACACTCATAAAATTATCTTCTCAGATGAAGAATAGCCACAAATTATTTTAGCGGGCGTGTGTGTGTACGTATTTTCTGTTCACTTTTACGCCTTGCCAATGCCAGTTTTAAAACTTTTAAGTTACTGGATATATTTCTGTGCCAACCTAACAATCTTAATAAAGAATCTTCCTGTGCGCAGTATAGCCCAGTTAGCGGTGGCTGTACAACATTGGCTTTTACCACAGTTTGCATTACTTAATGTTGTGGGTATTTATTTATCTGCTAACTGGTGATTAATTTGATCCGATACCACCTCATATCACGTCTCAAAATAATTCATCTCATTTCGTACATAGAAAGACATAAAAAAAAGTCACCGTGCTCTGCAGAAAAATCATAGCCTACGGGCGTAAAATCCAAATGTAGTGGACGAAGATAATTGAACAATTGGAGTTATTGTATTGTGTGTGACACAAGAGTACTAAATTTTACGCAAATGGCTATTTTATTTGAGAGCGATTTTATGTAGGCTAGCTCATCAAATTCCCACAGATTAAAAGGATTACATCCACTGCGTGCCAGCTTAGTAGTAATACACATTACGAGTGTCCTACGGTTTTTTTTACCACGAGCGTGTAGGAGTTAAACTGGTGATTTTGGTTCATACCTGTTGATTTAAGAATTATTAAGTTTCACGTTTTTCTCACTGAATCGAAAATACATTTTACCTTAAGTATATCAGGGTTTTTACTTAAAGATAGACGTGCTAGTCCACAATAGACTGTTACTTAAATAAACGCTGCCTTATTAACGTGAACCTCATTATTTAACACCACCTAACGTTAATAGTTACTGTCGTTGCAAGGAGGCTACAGAATTAGAGACATAAAAATAGTTACCGCCACAAAAATTAACGAAACTCAGATTTGAAATAGGATCATACATTACTTCAATACATTTACATCTAAGGCCATGCAATCATGTCACACATAAATAAAATCCATGAAACAATAAGTTCATCTTTGCTCATTAAACGCACGCAGGTTTTCACTGAACACACATAAATTAAGCATCATTACAGCTCTGTTAAATATAGGTATATGGGCATTAAAATTGACTAAGCACTTCTTCATTGGTCCAAAAATACTTGTTTGGGGATAATCTGATGGAAGAATTTTTTTATAAAATAAAAACTAAGTTATAAATTCAGCTTCAATCCATTCGGCATGAATCTGAATCAGCATTATCGGAGATACTTTAATGAAGTTATGCAACTTAGGCTAGTTACTAAGCGTGAAACTAGAGAAAATTTCTTAAAGAAGTTATATTTGTCTGTAAGTTAAAACGACTAAGGTAAACGTGTGAAAATGATCAGGCGAAGTGATTCGCAATCGTATTCTGCCGTGAACGGAGATATTTTTTACTGGTTTCATCACGTTTTCAATGATTCTTGTTCAGTTTTGCCTTTTTTATGTTTGGAGTGTAGATTACGTGTCAACCCAAGAACCTCACAGAGGCTTCCATAGATTTGTGAGTGATCGGAGTGTGGTAACTGGGTTATCTGTACTCATAAACAATCCCTCGTCCCATAGGAATTACGTTTCTTGTCCTAAGCTGTTACTAGGCAGAGCAAGAAGCCGACAGCAGCTTACACGACACCGTTTGCGTGTTACATAATATAACGAGGTGACGGAAACGGCTAATGACGAATAGTAAATGAAAAAGGCAATCACCCTCAAAATACTAATTGTTTCTGTAAACGGATTAACGATGTGCATAGAAAAGAGAAGACTAATGCACCTCAAACTTTCAATGTTTTTATCACGCCCGGTAGATTTACAACGATTTTGAGAATATCTATTTTAAAGCAACATAACTTGGGTATCGAAGAATTCCTGCACTATTTTGTCATAACTATACCATATTTTTCTACTTAATTTTTTAGTACCGATACGCTTCGTTGTTTTCCAGATTTTTGCACCAAAGTATCACCAATTGCGTTATGAAAATAAGCCAAAACAAAATAATTTATGTAGCGAACAAACGGTGGATTATTTTGCAAAACGCCTACATAGAACTGTGCATCGTATGACTGTTCTTAGGTTTTAATTTTTTTCAGAGCATTCCATTAAAGAAGTTTTGACAATTTTGCTCTGATGTGGAAAAATAAAACTACCTAGCATGGCTTGAAGGTAGGATAAATCGACCGCTGCGTTTCCTCGACCATATACAGTAAAGCCTGTTTCTTGTCCACACCCATATATAGACTTTTTAATCACGATGTTTTCGGCGCCCAGTGCAACAATATTGACAATGTCAATGACTAAAGATACCAGCAATTCGCTAGAATCTTTCATGCAGGCGCAGTCTCCAAAACAGAGTAGCGTCATGTGACGTGTAAGATTGGACAACGGTTTCGTCACAGAATATTTAGGAATACAGAAGTGAAACAGCCGGTAGGACATCAGCAAAATGGCTTCGCTAGCCAGCAAAATGGCGGTAACACATACCGCCAATCAGCTGCTTTGTTAGCCGGCAGCCAGGCCAATAGGAAACTTGCCGTAGTATGCAGGAGCCAAACATACACAGGGCTGATATCAACAACCTCGGGTAGCCAATAAGCGGAGTAGTTCGCCCGTATCAAATGAGCCGCCACGTCACTTCACGTCTGTATTACTATTTCGTCTATGGTTACAGACATGGAAAAATCGCGTTTTTTTAAGCGCTAGCTATAATTCCAGCAAATGTAGGTCTATATTACGTTCACAATTGGCCGTTGACTTACTCGACACTTCCTGGAAGCAGAAGAGCCAATAATAAAACTGTAACTGAACGCAGGCCCATTTTACAGTGTCAGCGAGCAGTTACTACATAGCTGCTGTCTTATGCGTAGGGCCCGGTAGTTTTCGCGAAAAGATTTTTGCAGCACTTTGTTTCAGTGCCTCACGTGCGCACCTGCATCTCTGCTTTGTGGTCAGTGATTGGATGCCGTAACACCCAGCGTGTGGAGGTTAAACCCGCAAATCACATTCGTGTTGTGTCACAGTTATCCGTGTATTGATTGGTAGGGCCACGATTTTGTCGCGAAAAGATTTTTGCCCCACTTCGTTTTAGTGACTCATGTGCACATCGGCAGTTCTGTTTCACGGTTATTGGCAGCGTGTCTATGTTCAGACACGTTTCTCATTTGACTGCACCAATCAGAATAAGATTATTGTGAGTCTGTACATCTATAATTTGCCAAGGCAAGTGAGAGTAAAATCAACCAATCACAGACGATGTAGCAGAGCTGTAGGTGTGCACATGACGCATCGAAACCAAATGTTGCAAAAATCTTTTCGCCATAAAATCGTGGCTCTACTGATTGGCACAGTCAAATAAATAACGACTCTTCACAAAAACACTCTGTCAATAATCATGAAGTTGAGCTGCAGGTGTGCACGTAAGACGCACTGAAACAAAGTGGGGCAAAAATCTTTTCGCGAAAACTACCGGGCCCTACTTATGCGTGAGTGCATATATATTCTTGGAGGCTAGCCTGCAGGTCAGTGAACCCGCGGATTTGTCCAGTCTCTACCTATGGTTGTATGGTTGTTACAGGTTCCTGCTGCGTGCACTGAGATTGTACAGTACTGAGCAAACACCAGCTTGCTTTGCTTCAGAACACCATATGCCACTGAGAGAGCATAACATAGCGAGTCCTAACTCAAATGTCAAACAACGAGACTGTTATATTTCCACCAAAGACACCAGAAGTAGGCTACAGTTCCCCCCCCCCCCCCCCACAAATTAACACGAACGTCAGAACACACATCATGAACAATAGAGAGAGATCTTTCAGAATTGCCATGTTCGTAATATAATTTTCATAATTTCATTTAAATTTTCGGTATAATAAATAAATCTGTTTTAATAACATGCGTTATTATAGATGCATAGTTTCATTTCGTTATTATTTCAGTTTAACATTTAATTTTTGTTTATAAGTTGCCCGACGGAGGTGGAACACTTCGGCAAAGTTCGGTTTAAGATTCGTGCTCCTTATTCCAGTTACGAGTGCCTGGTTCAAACTCTACCCCGAACATGTGTACTCCCGAGAGCATGCATGAGGGATTTACGTAGTCATAAATAGCTGTTAGGTAGACCACGCAGTGAGTACGCCACTGAAGGAATTATTTTTCCCAAATGCGAGAATCAAAGAACCACCAAATTACGAGGGGTAGAGAGCACGGAGGGGGAGGGACCACAGACTTGACAACAGTTAGCTCACATTCAAGGTCACGGAATGTGCTGGACACCCGTCTGTCTCTCACCCTCATGTTCCGGTGTCTCTCGCCCGCTAACTGCCAAGATTAATGGCTTCCCTGTGGCAGTCCTCAGCCAAAACCTGCGAACAACTGGTGACCCCGAGCAGGAAGTCGGTGACGAAGGATGGCAAGGGAGATGGGTCTCGTTCCAAGCCAGTGCTACGTACGACCACGCCTCTAGATCTATTAACGAAGAGAAGAGGCGTCATACATTTAATGGCAAGATTTTATCTACGAAAACAGGCTTCTGAAATGAAGCATGAGAGACAAATATGTTTAACGATAAGACGCCTTTAATTTTATTGGTGCGACGCCAGAAAAAAAAACATTAGAGAGCACATAGAAGTATCTTAATAAAAATAATTGTGAAAAAACGTATTTTATTTAAAAATCAATGAGCGCAGATACACGCTACAAAATTCTCTTGCGTACTTTATATAGGTTAAAATGGGTTTCGTATGAATGATGTGTGAATTTTCAGTGCAGTTCACATAACGGGGACCTACAAATTTCAAGTTATTATCTGACAACAGAGTGAAATCCAATTTACTGTGTGCTTATCTTACTTCTTCTGTTTGCCGGCAGCTTGCGTGGTCCGCTTGAGAGACTTTTTCAACCAATGATAAAAGGCCAGCTGCAAAATACCCACTATTCTGAAACGCGAAAATACGAAGAATGCGCGAGAAGTTTACAGATGTTAAAATTATTTTCAAATCAAAATGTGAGTATTTTTGAAATTCGGTTGTTATAGAGTCCTAGGTATAAAAATTATGAAAATAACAGTTTTCCATTTTTGTAAATTTCGTGGTTTCAAGCCCTTATTTGTCTAAAATCTGTTTTTAATTTTTACTCGAATTTTGATGAGTAGTTCCAGTCGCGGCTCGTGGGTTGTTGCCAGGAAGGGCTGCAGTTGCCAAGAGCTGTACAGGGTTGTGCGCTGGTTGACTCTACATCCACTGAGACGCTTATGTGCAGGTGCCCCTTACTACTGAGTGGTCAAAACACATCTAGTAGCCGGCAAATATTTCTTTGTCGTTGGTCTACGGCGCGTTCATTAAGAGTGTACAGTTCCGACGATCTGCAGCCCCGCCTGGCAACAACCCACGAGCCGCTACTGAGTAGTTTATATTTCATTGAGGATTGAGCATTCCAGTCGCCCGCTTGAGGTCGTAGCTGTCCATAACCCATAACGTCACGGAGTGGGTTCGTTTGAAAATAGGCCATTGAAGTCTACCCCGTTGCCAAATAATAACGAGTATTGTTGGCGGTAGCAATCACAAGTTTATTAACACGACTTGTCCTTTCGACATGCTGTAGTCATTTCCAGTGTAAAGTGCTTACTGAAATTATTTACTACAATAATGATATTAATAACTTTGTAAGCAATCTCGGCGCTTTAAAAAAATTTAAGCTATCTTGAGCGTCACAGTCATAGGAACGTGACAGCAGTACTAAGGTTGACTGTTACTCTGATATTAACTGCCTCATCGAATCTAAGGGCAAGACTTTCAACTGGCGCGCAATCTTTCCGTCGGTGACTCGTTTGAACATGGCATTTACGCGACGACCCTGTATCTTTATGGCACGCTATAAAGATAAAAGTATGAGTAGTGTCTAAAGACATTTCAGAAGTTTTCGTATGAAAATTCGACAGAGAGAAAAGATTCTGTAAACACAGCTTTCACGCGAAAAGATTTAATGGATGACAAAATTACAAGTAACTTTTAAGTAAGAACGAAACGTTATGATTATATATATATATATATATATATATATATATATATATATATATATATATAGAGAGAGAGAGAGAGAGAGAGAGACTACCCGAAACTTCATTTGCAAGTTTTCCAATTTAATGCGATAATATTTCTGAAAACGAAAAGGTTTTGGAAATTGCAAGATGGTGCAAAATGATGTTAATGATCATTAATGTCCGCCTTACAAAGTTTCTGAGGAGAAAAGTATTTAAAATAAAATTTTTGAGTACCCCGTTTTGCCCCTGTACGCCGTTTTGTCTCCCATCTCCCCCAAAAGGGAAATTCGGTTTTGGTGTAAATCTTCGTGGGGACATGCACAACTCACCAATTTTTTTTATCAAATTATATTTTTTTGGGGACCCCGTGCTGCCGCTATAGGCCTATCCCATTTTTGCCCCCCTCCCACAAATAAAGGGGGGGGGGTTGGTGGAAACATTCGCGGAAATCACGCACAACTCCAAAATTTTATAGTTTTTTTTTTTACTATTTTTTTCTGGTATCCCGTTCTACCTATGTACTCCGTTTTCCCCCCTTCTTAAAAAAAAAAAAAAAAACAGCAGAAACCGTTGTGGACGCACGCACAGCTTACCAATGTTTATTATTTGGGAAACGGTCTGGTCTACGACTTCGTCAGACTACGAATACTTCTCCTATACTTCTTCTTACCCTCTCCACAAACCGAATGCACCGCCTACTGTCGCCCCTATTCGTTTCTATTGGTGCCTTATTTACCATTCATGCTATTGGCTGCCACGGCATTATAACTTCAAGGTTGCATTACAGAGAGAAAATGAAAGACAGAGCTTATTATTTCACTAAGTTTTTTGGTATCCTGTTCTGTCCTCCACCCCCCCCCCCCCCCCCCCCCC
>PNEQ01116441.1:0-32711 GCA_003012365.1 Medauroidea extradentata | reverse complement strand
GCTACGTAGCTATAGCTATCAATGTGAAAAACTGCTCGAAATCTGTCCCTGCCACTCTTAACGACTGTCCCTGGCCTTATATATATATATATATATATATATATATATATATATATATATATATATAATAGCAAATGGTACGATTCATAGCAAGAACTGGATCATGTGGCTGCGGAATGTCATTAGAGCAGTCCTGTACATTTTAAACAACTCAGCAATGTCACTAACCCACATTACAGTAGGAATAGCTGTGAAAATTGAAAGAAGAGTGTAAAAACATATTGTCGGCACATAAAAATATTGCGAACCGTAGTGCATACCTATATCCATATAACACTTTTTGTTCCTCTATATGTGAGGACTGTTTCCCCATACTATTGACATGCAGTTTGACAACATCCTGTATAGTAATGTTGAATGAGTGACTGAAAGATTTTCGTTAGCGCTTAACATCGAAGTCTTCAGCGCAGGTGAGGGGTGACATGAGGTGAGTATGGAGCGGCGCCTGAATGAAAGGGCAAGGGAAACGGGAGAACCCCGAGAAAACCCCGCCGACCAACGGCATCGTCCGGCACGATTCCCACATGCGAAAATCCGGGGGCCGACCCCGCCGAGAATCGAACCCGGATCGCCTTGGAATGTTGACTCGCAGTTGTTCCTCTTCCATGGTATCAGAGGGAGATGAGGCTGTGCTCGGAGCGAGGGTCGGGGGATCACATTTCACGTATGGGTTGTGAAGGATGGCAAATGCCTGTGCGGACACGACATGACACGAGGCCTGCCCCATGCACCCTTACATCCACTACAATAAGGTATAAAAAAAGTTAGGGTCCCTCCGCTCACCCTTCTTGCTGCGGCTTATTTAGTGCCTCCTATTACGGTTCGCTGCCAGCAAATTATTCCGCTTTTGCACCCCTTCCGAGGGTCATTTCCTTCCATCCCCCACCTCCCTAACCCCTCGGGGCGTCCCATCCCCCCAGGGGGCCAACCCCTTCTCTACTCTGCCGGGATCTTATTCCCGAAACTCATATTACCGGCTTACCTCAAATGAGTTCCAGTTATTTAGAGAACTCTGTGCTGTACTTCGCAGGCCTTCGCCGCTCGGGACTAAGTCCTCGTACTTTACTGACGTTCTTTGCGCTGCCTGGGGTCCAGTTACGAAGCTGTGCTTGCATAAAAAAAAAGTAAGTTAACATTTATAAGCGTGCTAGATTACAATTAGTATTGACTATCGACCTGGCCCGTAGCTAAAGAGCCGCATTGAATTAGGGTCGTGTGTTACGCGCGTGGAAACCTTATTAACAGTATTTCTGGTAGGCTTATCATAGTAGCGTTGTAGGAAATTCATTGTTAATAATGCATACATCAATAAATCCGAAAGAAATAGTTTTTTTTATTTACAGAAATCGTTCTGGGAATGCAGATATGTAACAAAAGAAGTTCTGAATAAAACCAGTTGAAGGTTATCTTTATGTCAGTTGACATTCTTACTTTCGTTCCAGACTGATTTTGTTATTTTAACCTCTTTTATTATAATGGGATTATTAAAATTCCATGTTTATAAATACATACTTTTAAAATATATATGTATAATTTCCCAAAAAATACAGCTCTCACTTTTAACGAATATACTATTTCCAGAAAGCATGTGCCAAAGCCTTAATAACAAATTCATGTTATTTTAGCAAAAAAATTTTAGCTGTGAGCTAATAGTAATGCAGATTACATTTTACTGTAAATCAAATTATTTTTAAATTATTATTTTCTTCATGAAGGCACAGTATGAATATGCATTCATTCTTCCTCCGTTCATGACAACTTTTTTATTTTAGCTTCAGCCTTAATGATGCGAACTGTGACATATAAGGAACCAAGCTGTTGTATCGTTATATTCTGCTCCGCAACCAACGCACTCATTTTAGCGCAGTTTTCGTGTAGATTGTCGTCACTATATCATAAGCACGCAACTGAGATATCATTACTTTCCAATGATTGAAACTCTAATTTATATTTTTTTTTCTGTCTGAAAATTTTTTTATTTTTTTATTTTTCGAGGTAATATTTACTGTCTTCAAAGTTTTAAAGTTTTTTTTTTTTTCAGTTGGTTTTACGTTTCTTTTTCTTGTTTACAGTTTTACCCTTTCCTTACTTTGTATTTCCTTTGCATTACTTTTATTTCATTCGTACCACTACATTTCCGGGAATTGATAATTTTGGCTAGACTCTTGTAACATCATCCTAGTCCTACTTTACATTTCATAAATAAATTTTAAAAAATGTCACTGGATGTCTTCTTTTGTATTACATGTCTTGGGGTGGCTTTATAAGTGTAGCAACTATTTTGTCCCTCAAAATAAGCTGTTTGGCAATATGACATGCCAATATAAGGTTAGATTTATTCCGATAAGGTTCAGGGGAAACAAATTTTGAGAAATTAGAGGGATATGAGACGTGCCCTGTTAACCGTATTTCAAGGAATCTAACAAGTCTATACATATCGAAGAAAAGTGTGGAGAAAATCAGCAACTGTGGGATATAGGACATTTAGATTCACATTTATTTAAATTTTACCTTCTAGTCTCAATGTCATCCCAGTAAGTATTTTCTGAGTAACAAAATTGTACACATTCAAACGTCGAAAGGATCGCAGATTACAACCGTACATATTGCTAAGCTTGTGGTTTAGTAGACTGTCAAAAAAAATATCGCGATTGAATTACAGCAAGAGGGCAGTACATAATGGCAAATATTTAATTGTAGGTGTTTTATGTTTACTAACCAAAACTACTTTACCTGGAAAATTTTTACCTCTTGTTCACGCTTTTAACCATACAGCCCGCAAAGTAATTTGCTTGCAATATACACACAATAAATTACGCATCTGTTCAGAAACTATAAGAGAGATGGACCTCTCTATCACTTATCTTGAGCATACAATTCTTCATAATACAAACTACATCACCACAGGAATGTACAATATTTAACAATAAGTTTTACAACACTAAAATCATAATAAAATCCGACGTTAAATCACCAGCACAGTAAGTAAACTGAATTGGTGGAACATTTTTGTAGTGCTTTGTTATAGGATAATGCATGGAATATATTTTCGTCGCCTTCTGTACCGGCTGTCGGACGGTGCGTTGAACTTCAAGATGTGAATCTAACTTAACTACAGCACAAAATTTAACAATGGCGTCTGGGCACAAATAGCACGTGAGGATGTTTTTGGTTCGGAGCGTTAGTTTCCGTCTTCTACGTTTCCCGTAAAGGCAAATAAGCCAAAACGGACGCATACACTGTCGATTTCAAACAGGAAATATTTGCTACTAGACATTTAATTAAAGTACCAGAGGGCACACAACACTTATTTATCTTCATTATTACGTATTACATTGTAGGATCACGACTGAAACTCTGATAAAGGTGAGGCGATAACGAAAGACTGCTTGCTTGGTCAGTGCCTTGGGCATAGTGGCTACGATGTACCGCACATGTGTGTCTGTATCACCCTTACCGCCACAGGAAGTCTAGGCTTCGGTCGCGCAAAATAGCAGTCTGCAACCATTTCTGTCGCTGTGTTCATTTGTGTAGTTCACGTCGTCTTTTCCCATCATTATCGTCATTGTCATGCACATCATTTGGTCATTGTCTTGTTTTACTTTCGTTTTTCGTTTTTGTTTCATTACATACCGTTTATATTCCTATTTCGGAGATATTTGTATATTTGTTGAATGCAACGATTTCCGGCTTCCTTGGGTTTTTTTCCGTTGTCAGTTTTCTCGTGATTTGTTCATTTATGTAACCGTGGGTTAGCTAGCAATGACATGTATACATAAAACGCATGTGTTTATAATTCAACTCTACTGCTAAAAATATTCAAAGATCATACGGCTTACTGTGTTTCCTCGTTAGGCCAACAATTTGCCTCACTCTCAGGGATTGGGTTTCAGGCGTTGATAGTATGCGCTGATTGAAACGTCATCTTGCTTACATGTGTCGCTCATCAAGGTAAGGTGACGTAACAGGCAACAGTCATGCAGATAAAGTATATCTTGAAGCACCTGGCTTTTGCTGAACTATAGTGACTAAACACATTTAAGAAGTCTTTCAAAGTTCAGTTGTTCCCATCAGAGCGTAATATCGTTGCTCTCATTATCAACCATGGAATTCACACCTGTACCGTGTCCTCACACACTAAAGACTGCTGCTAACTATGCTGTCTAAAAACGGCGTAACGTTACAGAGACGGTCAGAACGATACTTAATAAGGCCTATGTGTAGACTTTACTGCCAAATGATCTGGGACCATGATAAAACACGTCGTTTGCTTCGTAACTGTCACTGGCATTTTTCGTATACCGAGAACTTTCCAGTCATCGGCCGTTATCTACATAATTAAATGTTCTTAAAGTCAATAACTAACCAAAATTATAGAAATTTATGTTTCGAAAATAAATTATGCTACTTAGTACAAACAATTTTAAACATTTCTATGTAACGGTTTTGCGATCTCTGCTCCCTTTCCGAGTAAAAAAAAAATAAAACTAGTAAAATAGCACAAATAGGAATCCGTGGCCTTAAACAATAAACAAAATTATTTGTTTAGTAAAATTTCAGATATAAACAAACCAAATTATATTAGTGGCACGTTATATGTAGTAATATCATAAGTGAATGTAATATAAAATATCGTGGTCAAGTGTAAGCGAAAGCACAATGACTTAATTTCGCTATTCTCCAATAAAGACGTAATAATAATAATAATAATAACATAAAAGTAGAACTGCAGATGTGCAAGTAAGGCATTGAAACACAGTGATGCAAAAATTGTTTTTGGTCCTTTTGAGCTGTACAACTAGAATAAAAAACGCCGAAGAGTGGTAAGCAGACTTGCAGCTGGAGGCAGTCTTGTCTCTGTCGTGTCGGTGACGGTGAGGGTGGAAGGGTGTAGTGGAGCCAAGTCCGCCCCATGAGCGACTATCACCCTCCAGCAGGAAGGGGTGGTGTCCTGATGACTTGCGGTCCTCCTGCAGATAAATTACACTACAGCCGTGGGGAGGTTCTCCGGGGAAGATTAGCCCACCACGCACCCCTTCCCACATCACGTCGTCGGGGGAACACGTGTGTGCGGCGCGGCGCTCCTCATGTCTTGCTGAGGGACTCCAGAGCAGTCGAAAAATATTTTCACACATGTTTGTCTCTTGTACTTTACTTCTATTTTTTATACTTTAGTTGGCCGTAGGTCTCGTTAGTGAGGTCCTTACAGTTACACATAGGAACTGAGAGGATTATAGGCCTAGGTTTTCGTTAAGGAACCCTCCCAGCATGCGTCTGGAGAAATATCGGAGAACCATGTTAATAACCGAAATGAGCATGGCAGCGTTACTTTTGCGCAAACTCGTTCGGTGTCGTTTACTTCTACGTTTGCTTCAAGAGTTCTCCAAACATCAAACACGTCTGTATGTCTATACATATCCCATAATGATCACGATAACTTCACACTTCTAGCCTAGCGAGGTGCGGCGTTTGCAAAACACTCGACTCGCGTTTGGGAGGAAACTGATTCTATTCCCGGTCCGCTACCCTGGCATAGTTATTCCACGGCTTACGAAACTCATTCATGGGGATAGCGTGCTCGCACTTAGGAACAACGCCAGCAACATGGTGGAAACACCTACCACCAATCAGAGTAAAACACAGCTGCCCTACTAGTCGGCAGCTAGGCCAATAGGAAACCTGCAATGCTCTCGTATTTCTACTGTTTTGGATACAGTGATTTTTTTTAAGCCTAAACCAGAGCAGATATCAAAAACGCGTTTGGCAGTTTCGTTCGAAATGGTTTCCACCTTGTTATACAATTTTTTTTTTCAAGATAGAAAATGCTGTGGTTTTAGCCAATTATGTAATTGACTAAATTTTAGTTTAGTTGGTTTTTCAGTCGAAATCTCATAACTCTTGTCTTGAAGAAAATTGCTATCACAGTAAAAACTACGTTAAACAAATCAACCAAACAGATTTGTGATATCTGCTCTCGTTTAAGCTTATGAAATACACACATAAAAACGATATAAACACGGGAGTATGGGCTGGTACAACAGCCCCGGGCAGCCAATAAGCGGTGAAAGTTCACCGTCTCCAATGAACCGCCGCCTCACGGTTCGTTATGTCCACGTCGATTTCGGTAGTATATACCGTATACCATACATAGATTAGTGATAACTGTTAAACCACTTGGATATATTTTTCCTGTAAGCCAGTGAATATCTTTCCGGCACTTGTTAGTATTAACATAGCAATTAGTGCTTTGATTATGTCGTACTCAAGAAGTTACTGTCTGAGTCTAGAATTAACAGTGCTCAATCTAAATTAGAAACATCCATATGAATACCTACAATGTGGGTTTACGATTTCTTATCAAATAGGGACAACAATGAATCTTGCACTTTCCACATACTGCCATGTTAAGAATTTCGTGCTGTGTTATTGCGTAAGTGAATGGTGAAAAATCTCAAACAAATAAGTTTACCGCTTGTCATATTGAAAATGTATTTGGGTAAGTGTAAATAAATAAGATCTAAATGTTGATCAATCTTGCTTTTGTTTTCGAAAATGTTCACTTCCGAGGCGGTGGTTAACGACACGCGAAGAGCGACATAAATATTTCCCCCGATATTTTTTGTTGCATGTCATGTGAATCATTGCGAGCAGCGCCTTCAACCAAGGACTCGGGGGCCGGAACACCGGCTGCCGTTCCCACTAGGGGATGATTGTGACGTCACATTATCCTCGCACGACCTCCTTCTAAGGGACGGGGGGAAAATGGAGCGTCGACGCGCGCGGGGGTGGAGCTGTTTTCACCAAGTGTTTTGTTGTCGGCCACCCCCAACCTGAAAACCCCCGCGCCGCAGCTGTCTGCCGCACCACGATCGCTGCTGATGCGTTTCCTTGGAAAATGATGCAGCAAGTGCACTTTCCAACATTGCTTCCCAGGACTATAGTCTATACCATGTGCAAGTGCACGTTTCTGACAGGTCTCACGTCATCAAAGGGAAGCGGTGATAAACAGTGAATATACTTAGGTATGACGCCTTTTTTTCATTACTGGTGAGTTCATATCGTTTTCCCTAATTTGTAAACCTCGTAACTCCGACATTGAGAATTTTACAGGAGACGAAAAAAAAACATTGCCAAATTGTACCCATTATGAATAAATGATTGGTGACCTTAAATGTAAAAAAACTTACCTTCGTACATAATTTAAAACATGCATAAGTCACATTTTTCACTTAAATACATTTTTATAGGAGTTAAGAGTTTTGCACATAGTTTATTTGGGAGATACGTGTTTTTCACAATGTTCAATGAGGTATCAAACTGTGATAAAACATACTACACACGATAGTAAAGAGTCGTATTTACTTACAAATCACTTCAATAATGAAAAGTATAATGCGAACTATACGAGTCTCGTCTTGATGATTGTTCATAACGTTTCAAAACTCTTAACTCCTGCTACACGCAACCATAACCTATAGCATTGCTCAACGAAAATATTAGTGAACCTTGTAACTCCTTGCTCTTTTTGTTACAGAGTTTAAAGCTATTTTGTGCATGCAACATAACATTATTTAACACGTAATATATTTCATAATACACACCTTTTCATAAATTAAGTTCGTAATCCACATAACGCACGTTTTTGCCACAATGACATTACCACAGCTTGGAGTTAGGAGGTCTGCCAACGTGCGAAAATACATACTGGAGTTACGTGTTTTGTTTTTCTCGCATATAACAAAGACAACATTTTTTGGAGTTACGTTACATTGATGCGACTAGTTCTGTTTTAGAGGTTGGAATGAAAATTTAATTTTGGTAAAAAAAGTGGAGTTACGAGGTTTACTAATTAGGGTAACAATATTTAATCAAACAATTGCTTTGCACTACGATTGAACGTCTGTGATTCGTCTGTAAGCAGATAAACCGTGCCACATAACAGTTGTCAAATAATACAAGGTCGCAGACTAAATAGTAGTACAGACATGAAATGACGTGGCGGCTAATTTGATACGGGTGAATTTCGCCACTTATTGGATGCCCGAGGCTATTGATACCAGCCCCGTGTGTGTTTGGTTCCTGTATATTACTGCAGGTTTCCTATCAGCCGGTCTGCCGGCTAGATCAGCTGCTTTACGCTGACTGGCAGTCGGAGTTTCCGCCATGTTGCTGGCCAGCGAAGCCATTTTGCTGGTGTGTGTGACTGAGTTCGTCGTTTTACTGGCTATTTCACTTTTGTACACCTAAAAATTCTTTAGCACTGCTTTTGAGAACACATTGGCAAATATTCTTCTTCCGAGTTTCCACCATCTTTTGAGTTGTCTGTGGACATTGGTTGGTGAAGGTATTTCTCTAGCTAGTGCGGTCAAGGGTCGAGGAACTAATTCTCCAGTAAAACGACTTTAATAACAGCAACATTTTCTTATTGGTTGATTCCTGCAGACATGTCACTGTCACGTGATCTTGGAGTACAGTATAAGATCTAATACCGTTTCACTTGCAACACGATCAGAGTGCCGCTAATTTTTTGGTGACATGAATTTTGCACTATCTCCTTTCAGTGCCTTATGTGCACATCTGTTATTCTGCTTCATGGTCAGTGATCGTATATTTCAACCCTCTCTTGTCTTGGGGCTCCACCAGAAATCACATACGCGCGGTGTCGCATTAACTTCATTCTTATTGGCACAGCCAAAATGTGTGATGCCTCTTCATGAAGACACACTGCCAGTAATCATGAAGCAGAGTTGCAGATGTGCGCGTAAGGCAATTGAAATTAGTTGGCGCAAAATTATTTTCACCAGAAAACAGTGTCTATAACGACCACGCTTCGCAATGCCTGGCATATTTTTCTGAAGTCTGCTGTGAACATAGTTTGCTCTTTATTCATTCTCTCATTGAGCAAGCTAATACATTGTTTCATGAAAATAATATTTTGTATGGGGTATTTTTAAGCGTAATTTATCAGTTGTCAAAACGTTACACTGGCTGATGGAATAAACTATGACAATCTGCATTATGCGGTGTGTGTATTAGTGTCGCTAGAACCCCAAACATTCTAGAATAATGTATTACTATATTTTCTGTCCTGTTAAAAAATACCTCACCCAATAGACAATATATTGAGACGTACGAAATTCGCGTAAATATTTGATCGCATTAGAATTCAATTTTCTGTATACGTACCAGTATACAACATGCGATTTAATTGACCACGAGTGTCAGTATGATGTCCTTTATGTGTGTATGACAATTTTAAAGGAGGTTGATCACTTTAACGTAGAACTTCAAAATATTTGTCAGAAGAAGTTGACGGAACAAGTCACGATATTGTTGGCCAAAGCGAGAAATCGAACGAGCCTACAACTGTTTGGAACCTATAGGCTACTGGCAGAAAAAAAAATTGAATTTTGCTCGTCTCTACCTGTACAGTAAGAAAACAATTTTATTTGGCACCATACATTTGTAAGGTAAGGTTAATGGGACTTAAGTCTCGTCGATAGCGAGGTCTTTAGAGACGGATCCACACAGCTCAGTATAACGACAGGAGCTGGGAGGGGTGTCGGACTTGACCTTTATTAAGGAACCATCCCAGCATTCACCTGGAGCGATTTCGGGAAACCACTGAAAACCGAAATCAGGATGGCTGGAGCCGGAGATCGAACACGGATCCTCCCTAGTGCGAGTACAACATGTTACTGTTGCATACAATAAGCACCTGTTGTCTACTTGAGAGTACGCACATATTTTTTTGCGACTAGCCGAGGGGTCAGACCTCTCGCCTCTCACCAAGGCGATCCGGGTTCGATTCTCGGCGGGGTCTGTCCCCGGATTTTCGCGTGTGGGAATCGTGACGGACGATCCCGCTGGTTGGCGGATTTTCATGGGGATCTCCCTTTTCCCCTGCCCATTCCATACTCACAAAATGTCACCTCCACTTGCGCTAAAGACCTCGATTTTAAGTGCTGACAAAAAATCTCTTCACTCACTTCACTAGTCTAGGCGTCAGGTAACCCTCAAAATATTTTTTGGCTTCTATATAAATAACACGAACAAATTGAAAATTTTAGTGGACATAAGCAATAGCGAACGAATGTTGCCGAATCGCAGACAATCCTCAATAAAACTGAAGTAACAGGCTCGAAAATTAACACATTTTTTTTTATTATTTTTATTTTTAGGTGTTTTTATTTGTTTTATAGTGGATTTTCAGCTCCTCATCAACATTCCCTTGCGATATCTCATGTCTATAACCACAGATTATTGTTGATAAGAATGTCACACCAACTTGTTTCATGGTATTACGTGCACATCTGCCACTCTGCTTCTTGTTTATTGGCAGATTGTCTTATTGAAGAAACGCTACTTACTTAACTATGCCAATAAGAATACGGTTACTGAGACACCACACGTCTGCGATTTGAGGATAGCATCCGAAGACATGTGAGAGTAAATAAATGCAATCACTGACCGTTAATTTTAACTGCAGATGTCTACATAAGGCACTGAAACAAGTTGGGGTAAAATAATTTTTAATAAATAAAATCAGTGGACATATTTATGCCTATTGTTGCCTCTGGATAGGTGGCAGTGCATTTGTCACTCCCAAGGTACCCGCAACTCGAATATGGGAAAACGAACCTTACCGAAGGTGCCCGAAGTCTGGATTATGTGATTTACTACTACTATATGAAAAAGAAAATACCAAAACAATATATTCATTGCATGTAACTTATGTGAGTCATTGTAAAACATCTTGTTAAACAGTATTGTAAGTTTTTAACCCATACACAGTGTGGGAGACTTAAAATACTTTAGCTTGTAAATAAAGCAGAATTGTTATTATACAAATCTGGTAACATAACTATACTACTGACTGTTTACTATACATAGCCTATATAGGAACGCTACCGTTATTGATCAGGATACATTTATACCATACCTACTAACTTAACACTCCTATTCATCGGTGCCCTAAATTTACGAGTATACGTTTTTGTTAAATTAATTTGTTACATAAATTCAATAAGAAAAATTTAGCATTCAATAAATATGTCCAGCAAACAAAGTAAATTAATAAATAAAAACATATGACGGATGAGATGTCTACCAACACAAGAGAGAGAGAGAGAGAGAGAGAGAGAGAGAGAGAGAGAGAGAGTGAAAATTTTATTTTTATGAAGATACCAGCGGTTAACAGCCTTCATTGCTGCAAGCTTGGTGCGTATCTAACACAAAATGTTCCAGTTTGCCATTAATCGCCATTAAATAATAGTTGAAAGATCACACAGAGAACACTAATGGACGTTGTTCAGTGACGTACAAAGCTCAGACATATTAACAATAATAGGCGCTTACGAAAACCATACTCGATCTACTCTAAATCGACAAGAACCTCACGCAAATACTCTAAATATTCAACTCGATCTTTTCGCCGGATCCAGTCACATCTATCCTGCTCGGGAGCAAGGTAGACAGTCAATAGCAGACGATAAACAAAAAAGCGCGCGTAAAAAGTAAACAAGCACGGAATCCCGCTGTAGGGCGTTTGAGTGCGTGTTCGCGAAAAATACGATGTCGGAAAGTAGTATTTTTATCGGACGAGAAGGCTGGATGAGTTTTTCATGTAAAAATACCGCCAGAGAATGTAATTTAGGTGTGGAATAAATTATGCAATTATTAATTACTAGGACTTCTAAACATATAAATTTGTCACATAATCAATTTAGTTGCATATAGTAAACTCTCGATTAATGCAAAAATCAGCGGTTATGTGTCAGAGAACTTTCACTTTGCAATTTCTTATCGATATGTGAATTTTTGGGTGTTGGCTCATTTTTTGTTCTTCCAGTTTACATTACTAGTACACAATGACAATGCTATATACTTATACTGCACAAATACAAAAGGATGTTCTGTCTTGTTATAATAACACAGGTGTGCCACTTTGGCGGCTGAAATATACCGCTTCTGCAGATTTTGTCTGCAGATTCTTCGAATTTACGTACGCTCGAAAAAAAAAAAAGTTAAGCAACTAACGACTGAGTAGGTATGATCACGTGACCAGTAGGTCTACTACTGAGCAAATTATACTTACCAGGTTTTCGTAAACGCCCAATATCGTACGGAAGCACAGTCTGGAGACCTGGGCGGAGGTTGGTGAAGACAGGAAGTAGTAATTAGCAAGAACCGCCCTAAGGTCGTGACCGCGCTGACAAATCACTCTGGCTGACAGGGTGCGATGTTTTCCTAGTCACCCCGACACTTTCAGAACGCACACCGCCAAAGAGGCACCCTCTCCCTCCTCACAACACCCCCCTCCCTATTTGACCCACCGGTAGTCACGTTCCCAGCTTATTGCTTCCTCCTTTAATGACCGATTGCACCACTGAACTTCCTTTTATAGTCCGTCTCACGAGTGAGGGAAGTTTTTACAGCTGATGTCATTTATGAAAACAATATTTTATTGTTGTGAAACAATGCATTAAGTTACTGAATTAGTAAATGATGATTAAACATTGCTAAGTGCATAACATATCCTTGAAACTGAACGATAAATCACAACTGACCAAATAAAACAATGCCGAAGTAATTGTTAATGGCATTCGTATAAGGCTTATATCGCCGAAGTAACTCTTTGGATGTATTTTGTTATTTCCTCAGTGATTAAGGTTTGTCCTGGATAAATTCGGCATTCGAACATATTTCAGAAATTAATATTTACTGTCCTGAACCAACTTAAATCAATCAACCAGTCTGGCACGCTGAGTGAAATTCCATTACAGTCTGGGTCAAGTTGAAAAAATGTGTAGGCTCAAAGTATAATAATCGCAATGGTGTTTCCAAATGTCCAAATATCGTAATATTTGTCCCAAATACAAAACTAACAATTATAAGTATGTTGTGTAAAAGGCCATCGTATCATTCGTTTCCTTGAAAATAACCTGACCTCAAAATTTTCGGTGGCTTATATGAAGTATACTGTAACCTAACTATTATTAAAAGTAATAAAGACTAAAAAAATTGGACACAAATAAAATTATTAGACTAATGTCAGGAAAAATAATGTTAGCGAGTTTAAAAATGGAAAGTGTTTGAATTGGGAGCTCATAATGTGGTACGTAGTAGCAGAAGTAAAAACTGACCGCCATGTATTGCATTATGAGTAATAAACCATTGAAAATGCTTATCATTGACGTGGTATCAGTTGAATAAGTAAAAACTGCGGTCATTAGAAGTTAGTAGTGCATTTAGCCAAAATAAATGTGTAAGCAATATTATTACTATTCATTTCGCAGCGTAAGCAATAGTATGGCAGAAATTATACCAAAGTAGTTGCAGCGAAGTAGGCTGACTTTCCTCTGGCTTGCTACTCCTGCATCCCAGGGTCACCTACAATGTTTACGAGGCCGAGTGCAAATATTTGACGGGCTTTACTATCTGAACTACTATGTATTCTGTTCCATATACCCAACACACTTAGAAAAAAAAAAAGATCGGGACAAATTTGTAACTGAAATATATCTCGCCAAGTCTCGTAAATTATGAAAATATTTTCTGGAGAGAGCTGAGGACGTCAACGATAAGGATGCTTAAGCAGCGGTACTAAATATTCATACTTTTTCGTTATTAACCTTTAAGTGAACAGATGAATAATAAAGCCATAACAATTTTAAGGAAGCTGGAAACAAAAAAAAAATATTTTTGCACTTGTACCAAGCACTGCTCAATTTTAGACGTAAAAGAAAATATCGTTTCTCACAAATTACAAAAATATACATTCATATTTTACGAGTAATTGCATGTCAAAGTCTTAATTTAATTGTATTTTGTTCGTAGAAATAGTACAGACTATTCTACGAACAAAAAATAAAACAATTTATAATTCATATGATACCATTTAACTGCATAAAGGCATCTTTGAAATTACACAGAAAATAATTTTTATATTTTAATGAATTTTTTTATCTCACTTCGACAATTTAGTTTAAATACAATACATTTTTTTTCTGTGTTACGACATAGGTGTTCTTAAGTACCAAGTGACTTTACTTCCATTGCTAATTGTTCCACTTCTATGGTTGGAATAATTTTCGCTGTTTGTACGAACAAAACTCTTAAACAATAACCTTGATATGCATTCAACCTTAAGTACTATGAAACATAAAAATGTGGTAATAGTGGAAAAGTGGGAAACGATCTTTAATTAAATGTCTAATGCACTGATGTGTTTGTTATAAGTCTGAATATTTAAATATATATTTTTTTAACAGCAGATGAAATGGTGAACTATTCCACGCTCGTATGTCGTCTGTCTGTAGTGGTGACATAGTGATTAATATGATCATCACCTTTGATAATTAGTGACGAATCAGTGGAAGAGTGACCAATCTCCTGCGAAATACTTTCACTGGTAAGTTACACTGCATCCAGGACAGCAGCTAATAAAGTCGCTGATTGAGTTTAGGCATGTTTACTACAATAATTAACTCGATATTTGCATTTCTCTAGTAATTTGTGTTTACAAAAATATGTATGTTTATAATGTTTTTGCGTCGATGGTAATAGCGCAAAATATTCTCTTATGGTAAAAAAAATGTAGATTTGAAATTTACTCTAACTCATGGCCTTTTAAAGATTGTTGTCAGTGAAAATCGTGCAATAAAACCGCGAACCAATCGCTACCTTTCCATCAGAATAGTTTTTTGTTCCTTAAATAACCACCGCGAGTAATTAAGTGTTTTAAAAAAATCAAACATTGAATTAAAAAATACTCTCGGTTTTCTGTCAATTTTAAATTCCACACAGTAAAGATAGACAACTTAAAAATAGTTTTACTTCCAGTTACCTATCCGTTTACTCGTGAGTTAAATCTGTACGGAATGTTTGCGCTGTCAAAAAACAAAATATTCTGAAATTACTGGAAATGTTTCGGCTCTTTTAATATATTTACTTTTCAATATTTCTAATAATATATTCCCATTACGGCCGTAGAGTAGTTTCTCCTAGTACCTGATCTGCGATTATAATAAATGAGGGCCTATCTACTAATACAGAAATTCAGGTAACAACCAGCTTCTGATTGGCGGTTCATTACAACTTACTCGGTATCAGCGCCTTCACGGAAAGATAGCAGCAGTAGCTGTAAAGTAAGCTGAATTATTTCGTCACTGAATAATCAGTATTGTTTTATTGTTTCTAAGTCGACAATTCTCTTGGCTTGCATAATATGTAACACTTGTTTCAGGGATAATAGATAGGTTCTGCTTCAGCAGTTGACATTAATGTCTTCTCTGCGTGGTTATTAACACATTTTATATGAATTCGAATTAATTTTCACAAATACCATTCTAAGGTTAATACGGTCAACTCGTGGCTATTAAAAAGTGGCAGTGGGAGTCAGAGTGATCTTGGAAGCTCGAGTAATTTGTCATGCTTAATTTTCTTTGCGTCTTCTTGACAAGAATTTAATAATATTTATTTTGAAAAAATACAGTAAGAGTTTAGCTAAAAATCCTATCTTACGCTACGCAAATTATATATGAACTAGTAAAGTGCATGCCATTTTCGAACGGTTCTTGCAATGAGGGTTGGTTTACACACTGAACCGTTTTCATGGTTGTACGCCACAGTAAGTGAATGTTGCCTTTGTAAAAGGGATGATAGTAATACTACTGTAATAACAATGTAATAATAATAGTAATAAAATAAACCACTGCTAGATGTTGCCCAAGAACAATTATTTCAGTCATACAATTCCCAAAATAAATACGTTTGTATTCAGGGAAAGATGACATAAAACCACACCTAGGAACAAGTAAATAACCCGGAAAGGGATATAGTCATTATATGCAGAAATATGATATTAAATCAAAATAAGAACAATAAAACAACAACAAATTCAGGTGTGTGAAAAAAAAGTCACAAACAAGAGGAAAACGAGGACAACATGTACAGATACTCGAATAGATGTAAACTCAGAAGACACAACAAAGAAAAATATAAGCGAGCAGGATTCTTACAACGGCATCAGACGCAAAACAAACAATAAATAAATATATATATGTATATATATATAAGATACAGCCCTAGCTGTTGTCAACAAACAATTATAACGAGCATACAATTCCGAAAAGGAATATTGTCGTTTTTAGAAAAAAGACACACAAAAAATGTAATTATTAAACATTTTGAATAACATACAATTTTGTAATATGTTAACTTTATTTAGCCACATAATACAATATAGTTCACACTTTAAGCTGACAAGCAATCAACGACACCACAGTGTTGACAGGCATTCTCACATGAATCACCTCACGGAGCACTGATCACAGTTGTAAGAGTATCTCCCGTATGAAACCCGAGGTATCAACGATGTATATTCATTAGTATAGGCACGTTTTTAAGTAATTGGTTCACTGAGCTGCGTATAATTATATACAATGTATTGTTTAATCAAAACTTTAATCATTCGTGACGCACATCTGGAAGATGCTTGGTAATCACTGCATGATAAAATTTACAACAGAAATTAGATAAATAAACGCTGAAAACATCAATTGATTTCTACGCTTTTTTCGAAGCCAACGTGGATAAAATACTCAGTGACAATCCTAGATGATGGTATTTGCCAACTTTATGAGTAAATATTTATCCAGAATTACTTATTCGTTTCGCGTGATCTCTTGCGCCGCAGTTAAATGCACGAGGTTCCGGCGTCAGAGATTGTACCTCAGAAGTTCGTAAAACTGGAAACAATTTTAAAACGTTGGCTAAAACTATTGTCTAGGATTGCTATTGTTTAATTTTCGGAAATTGGCTTCAAGAAACCGACAGTTACAGATTAATTCTTTTAGCGTTGAATTATGTACCACGCCCTCTTAAGTGGTGACCACAATATTTTATTTGTGAGTAGCATAATTCAAAGTCTAACGCTTGTTTCTACAGTTACATTTTTTTTTTTCAAATCCTGTTATTTTTCGATATACAGCAGTCTGGGAAAGCCATTTACGGCCGTTTTGAGGGATCCGAAAATGATTCTTATAATTAACGTGCCGAATTTTTAAAACTATAGCGACATTGTTGGAAGTGTGTGTTCTTTTCGTAGATATACAAATTAAATTTGCGTTAAATAATTCCGACAAAAAAAATAATAGCCATAACTCGTTGCAACGTGTTTGAAGCGCAGGTAGGGAGATCCCTTAACTTCCACGTCAGAGAAGTTTCCCATCGGGAGGTAACCCTGCAGGATATCGAACCCCGGACCACCGCCGTGGAAGACACGGTGATGCAAGGGGACGTCGAGTGGAAACAAAAGATTGCCGGAGGGAGGAGAAGGGGCAGAGGTGCGAAGTTTGCACACATGCGTGCCAAGGTCACGGCGCGTAGTTCAAACAGTCTATGAGGGGGGAAGGTAGGGAGGTTTTGCTGTTTTGACTTGTAAACGCGGTCGCGAACTGTTTGCAGAGGGGGGAGGCGGGCAAACACGCGAGGCCAGGCATTTTATCTGCTCTGTGCCGGGTTGTAAATCAGGTGGGAGGGTACGCCGACACAGTTCACCCTGCGGGGAAGAAAGGCCGTGGACCTCAGCCTCCTCGCAGTTAACATTCCTTTTGTCAAATATCACAGGTCGCTTAAGTTGATTTTGCCTCACACCGAACTTTCTGCACGAAAACATGAGTTCCATTCCTTCTAGCAAGCATTTTGAATATTTTTAACCATTTCTCAAATGCAGATGAAAACGTATCATCCTACATCAAGAAAATTCCGGTACTTAATATAGTATTGTAATTTTTTTTATAACGGGGGCCGTGGTGGCCCTTTGGTCACACCATTCACCTTCCACCAAGGCGATCCGGATTCGATTCCCGGCGGGGTCGGTTCCCGGATTTTCGTATGTTAGAATCGTGCCGGACGATGCCGTTGGTCGGCGAGTTTTCTCGGGGATTTACCGATTCCCCCACTCTTTCATTCCGGGGTTGCTCCATACGCACCTCATGCCATCCCTCACCAGCGCTTAAGACCTCGGTGTTAAGCGCTGACCAAAATCTCTCACACTCTCGAGTCTAAGAAGTGCTGAAGGATAAATGGGACACGCTGCATGTATCACACCTCACACTAGCCTAGCCTCGAAGTGCCAGTCAATGCACTGGCGCGCTGTCTTCTCGTCAACAACCCTCGTCTATGAGGCATTCAGCAGTGACCATACCAATTTACGACCTAATATTTGATAGAAATGTTGTTGCACCTGCAAATATTTTTCTAAATGTTCTGAACCAAAATTATCGTGCCTAAAAAAGAAAAAAAAACTCATTTTCACCAATATTAGCAACAAGAAAATATGCTTTACATACTAAAGATGACCTACGCTTATTCCCGAACAGACATCGCTCACTTTCGTTCGGTAGTTTTCGAACGAACTTGTGTTGGCCGAAGCTTTCCACTCCACTCGGTGACTTAGGTAGGCGACCACCCTAAAAAACAAGTATTCAGCGCTGGTGATGTGTTATACGTGGTGTGTACACAGTAGCACCGGAATGATGGACTGAGTGGTAATCCCCTAGAAAACCCACTAACAGAATCGTACGTTACGATCCCCACATGCTGAATTCCAGGTCGACCCCGTCGGGGATTGAGCCAGGGTCGCCTTTGTGAGAGTCGAGCACCTTAGGAAATACTTCGTGTAAGTAAAGACTTCCGTCCACTTAAGTTAAGGGAAGTGCCGAGATGAGGAGTGTACTCGAGGGCTAAGTGTATCGCACCCCGAATGTAAATTTAAGGCTTGACGCCCGTAAGTATATGATTGTAAGCGTTATTGAACACGTGCCAAACAGACATTCAGAGTTCACCGCAAGTGAAATGATGTCACCTCACATCGAGAGAAAATCTTATAAATCAGTTAAAGGCAATATTTATTTGCACGTACACTACACCGCGCGGAACACGAGCCACAGGAGACAGGCACCGTCCCTACAGCGTTGGACACATAACGTGAACGCAGCAACACACACCGTGTGGTGTATAACGCAAAAGCCAATTCGTCCCTCACGGCAAGGGAGCAATGTTGAGGTCGACAGTGGATGACTCATTACGAACGTGTCATTTAGTGCTTTCGAACCGGTTCGATAAGAAACATTTCAAAATGTTTGTGGTCGTCCGTTATGCCTGAAAACGCCTGGTCTGAGGAACAGTATGTATGAAGACGTTCACAATATTTTTTTTATATAAAGACAGTTCCTATTGATCACACATATCTACGTTGGTATGGTTAAATTTTGTGTTTATTTGTGACACTACCGCAAGAGGTTACAGGTAAAAATCTATACCGCCATTAGTTATACACATCAGTTACGCCAAACGTTTCGATGTAGTACTTACAAAACATTTTTTTTCTTTTCGAAAATATGTTTTTAATTGTGAAACATTATGTACAAATTGCGCATTGAGGATCATGAATGAGTTAACACAGGATGAGTCCTTTGAAAGAAGGCCCGTGGAGAAAGTGTGTGGAGAAGCTAGGAAAGGATAAATACAGTAGAGAGTGACTACACCATAGCTATACTTATCCGCCAAACAGCCACTTCCAGGAAAGTTGTCACACTGGACCGTAGGTCTTCGTAAATTATCTTGTTTAAACGGGGCCTCTCATAAAGAACCTGCCCTGCATTTGGTCAGCAGCTTAGCGTCATTTGTCAAACATAAATAGTGTTGATATTTTCTGGAATATTACAATCTAATGGATTTAACATATTTGATTTAGGTAAAAATGAAACTTAATCTTAACATACAGGATATCAGATAATTCACCGATACGGACTGCACCATGTGAATTAGTGACAAAAATTAAGAAGATAATTCTGTTTGAAAAATAAGTTGTCTGGCACATAGTTTACGATAACGAGTACGTGACCAAAACCAAGCAGAAAATAATCTTGGGTCAAAGTGGCCAGGCACTTAGTTTACGAGGTCGGTCAAGAATACTAGTGAGTGGAAACGTTTAGTATGTTGTTCGCTCTGCCATGAAAATTTTCTCGTAAACAAATTTCCTGACGCTTTTTACCAGCGAATATTTTCCTCTTTGTTTTTATTCCAGATTTACTTGGGTAAGTCTTATCCACGAATCACCTCCACCTTCACTTCCATTTCTCTGTTTATTTTTTCCTTCAATGAAACTTTTATAGTAAACTAAGGTTCTTACGACATTTCACCAAACGGTGTTTTCTACTTTGTGTTAATACCAGATTCACCTGGTACAGTCCATGTCTGCGAACTACCCGATGTCCTGCACTACAAAATTAAGAACTCTTTTACTCCGGACGTTTCTACAGGAGAGACTAAGACAGGCGTTCCAACGATATTAACTTTAAATAAACCACTGAGTCTTACTCTGTGCTGTAATGCAACCAGGATTTTAGTAGTGAAAGTTAAATACAAATATAACTAAAAACTAATAAATTTGTGTTCACGGCTGTCTTTAGGGGCCGCGGTGGCCTCCCACCAAGGCGATCCGGGTTCGATTCCCGGCGGGGTAGGTCCCCGGATTTCGCATGTGGGAATCGTGCCGGCCGATGCCTCTGATCGGCGGGTTTTCTCGGGGATCTCCTGTTTCCCCCACCCCTTCATTCCGGTGCTGTTCCGTACTCACTTATGTTACCCCCCACCAGCGCTAAAGACCTCTATGGTATGCGCTGACCAAAAATCACGGCTGTAATTTCCCGTAAGTATAACCTTCCTTTATTTTGTGTACGGTGTTGTACTACAACTCCGAGGGTAGAGGAAGGTTCCATTGCTGAAGAGTCTAGATGATGTCTTACAAGACGGGCCAAGAGGTACGAGGACTGTCTCCAACAATCTTACAAGATATACCAGAGAAGGGCACTCTGCACCGAACATTTTGTAAGTTTATAATTGTACCAAACAGTGCCCATCTCTTACGCATTACAATAACAGCAATTTCCCGCAAATGAAATATTTTTCAGTTCTATAGACTTCCAACAAGCGCATGTCAGATTAGCGATTTGACTAATTCCGCTACTTACCTAAAGAAAAAAACTATTCAAACAATACGAATGAAATAATTTGGAGTGGAAGTAAATGAATTCAGCTACAGAATGACACCTTGTAATTTCAAGTAAACTTCCTTTGTATTTTAAAAAATTCTCGAAAATGCCTATTTATTTTGCATATCTTTGAGTATCTGCGTTTTCGTTTTAAAATAATTTTTACGTGAAATAGCAAATGTGTTATTCTGCACCTTAATACATTTATTTTTACTGAATTATTTCGTTTGCATCGTTTGAATAGTTTTTACTTCGGGTAAGTAGCGAAAATAGTCAAATCGCTAAAATGACATGCGCTTGTACGAAAACTATGGTACCATTATAAAATCATTAATTTTTTGGTACATAGAGCCCAGAAAAAAATTACGGTTACAAAACTAAACGCTTATTTTTTTCCAGGTGCAAATATATCAGTGTCAAAACACGAAAACTTACGTTTGAAATGCTGCTGTTACCGTATTAACTTGACTGCACGCACTTATTTACGCACATACGCACGCACACTCACGCAATCACACTTCCAAATCCAATTCACAAAGGTAGGTTAACAAATAGGCCTACATGTAACAAGTTTATTCGTTGTTATTCGCAAGTTACATAGCTCAAAAATATTTCCACATTTCTGTGCATAATACAAAAACGTTCTAAACCAACGTTAACCACCTTATTCCAGACACTGCTGTATTTTCTAGCGCTTATGACGTCCGCCTACTGGCCGTGTGTTTGTGTGAGTGAGGCACGGCACGAAGGGCGATGTTGACCAGCTCCTGTGACGCGGTATCGCCTCTACCGCAAGACACTGAAACGGCGTGCAGTGGTATCGTAGAACACTCGCCTGACTGACACTTTCAGCGGTGACCCCATCTTTTTATTGGTGGAAAGTTTTAAGGAAAGTCCAACGCAGGGCTCTATACTAGTTTCGCAGACATTCATCCACAATATTGTGAGGCACGGCAGTCTGAAAATGCCGTTTTCGGCCGTGTTGAAGGGCTTAAAAATGTAGTTTGCAGTACACGTGATGTGTTGAAAGTTGTATTCCGTCCTGGCCTGAAATGTTATTTCTTTTCGTGCGAAACCCGCGTGAGCACACGTGGAACAGTTTGTTTATAAAACGTGTATTTCAAACACACTGCAACGCAGTTTGAGAGACATGTAAACGGGCGCCTTATGCACTGGAATTGGTAAGAGGTGTAAACAGACCAATCACAGCGCTATCGTGAATTTTAAGGTACGTGAAGGTGATAATTTAAAAGCTAACATTGGTTTGTTTTTTTATTAAATTTTAATTAAATGACTTTTCTCTTGCCAACCTTAGTAAAATTTAATTTTACTTCGGTTTCGTATTTTATTAAACACCTTAACAATAGTAGCGTAACTAATGACATTATTGTTCACTGTGCCAAGGTCTTCCATAAGAAAACACGTTTCCTTTCAAAACTTTAGTATAATTAACCAGTAGCGGCTGTAGGGTTGTTGCCAGGAAGGGCACAAGTTGCAGAGAACTGTATAAGGTTGTGCGCTAGTTGACGCTACAGCCACTGACAGGCTGGTATGTAGGTGCCGCTTATTACTGACTAGTCACAACACAATAAGAAGCCAGTATATATTTTATGGTTATCGGTAGGGACGGGGATTTTTGGTGAAAATATATTTGTCCCACTTTGTTTCAGTGTCCTACGTGCACACCTGCAGCTCAACTTAATTGCTATCGACAGAGTGTTTTTATGCAGAGTCGTTATTCATTTGACTGAGCCAATCAGTACACGGATAACTGCCACACATCACGTCTGTGATTTGCGGGTTTAACCTCCACACGCTGGATGTTACGGTATTCAATCACTGACCACATAGCAGAGATGCAGGTGCGCACGTCACTGAAACAAAGTGCTGCAAAAATCTTTTCGCGATATACCATCATCTCTAGTTATCGGTAGGTATACAGCGGCGGCAGCAACCTCGCTGAAAAAAGAGTAGGCCTATAGTTGAAGGTACCATTCTTCTGTTAAAATAGGGACAACAAAACAGTTTGGTTGTCGATATTATGAGAACTGGTCCTCCAACAATCTGTTTTGTAGAAGAAACAAAGAGCCTTCCTTGTTGCTTTTACCAACCAGATGGTAACTTCTACAAAACAGAATGTTGAAGGAACTGACCAGATTACCACGGACAACTAAACTGTTCTGTTGTCCCTATTTTAACAGAAGTACAGTTCCTACAACTAAACACTTTTTCAGAGCGAGCCGCCACTGGAATGCACCTTATCCCTGTGCAGTGTGTAGGGCCCGACTGTTCCAGCAGGGGCGACTAAGTGTGGTGTGTGCTCTGTTGTGTTGCAGTGTGGGCGGAGACGGGAGACTTCCGCGACAACACGCACACACACACCATGACCATGGACCACACGCAGCTCTCCTTCACGGCCAGGAGTCGGACACGAGACAGGAAAGGTGAGTCGCCCCTTCACGATAGCCTACTCGCAACACACTCACGGGCGTTCACGTGGCAAAAATTCATAATTTTATATTGGCATGACATAGTGCTCATTTTATAGACATTACTTGTGACTACATTTTCCATTTGTAAACATTTTTTTTTAACTATCATAGCTCTCCCATATCAGCATGTCAAAGTCAGGATTTGCAAGTTACTGGTACATAGTAATAACAAATACCAAGTTACTTACCCGAATTAAAACATGTACACTGAAATTAGATAGTAAGGGTCATTTGCTAAAATACTTAAAAACAGAGAACAAATTAATTTTGCCTTTTTTAAAAATTGCCATAAATGAAGTAAATTGACTTAATTTTAAAATGTTTTGAAATAGCAGAAAGAAATCTCATTGCGTGTTTTAAAATATTTTAGCACTTGACTCATACTATCCGATTCCCGTGTAAATGATTTCATTCGAGTAAGTCACGTGGTTTTTGTTAAACCTATGTTCCCGTAACTTGCAAATTTTGACTTTGACGTTCCGCTATGGGAAAACTATGAGAGCTAAAAATGTTTTATAAGTGAAAAATGTAGTCACAAGTAGCATCTATAGAACGAACACTATATCGTACGAATATAAAATTATGCATTTTTTCCAGGTGAACGCCCATAAGGGGGAGTGTCAGACAATTTTAGTGTATATTCAGTTTTTGAGCCATAGTTAGGGACAGGAAAGTTTCGTGAATTCAATGACCTGTAGGCTAGAATCCACTGTACTGTGCATACTCAAGACCCGTCTATCCGTTCATTGTCTGCTGTTCCACAGAGTAGCAGCTACTGGACAAATGGCCGGGGCTTGAGTATGCATAGAAGAGTGGATTCTAAGATGCAGGTTATTGAATTCACGAAATTTTCCTGTCCCTAACTATAACAATGATTCAAATTGTATTATCAAAATTTTCTCTTCGACAAAGCATAGGATATATGCTTTGTAAACTGCTTGACATAAATAATAATGGAATATTTAATTAATTTGTCATACGGAATCATTGGAAGAGAATTACAGGTTAACTTTCAATAATTCTCCTACAATGATTCTGCACGAAAAATTAATGAAGATTCTATTATTTTTTATGTCCAGCAGTTTGCCAAGAATTAATCCTACGCTTTGTCGAAGAGAAAATTTTGATACTGAAATGTGAATAAATGATAGGGTTCAAAAACTGAAAATACTTAAATTGTCTGACACTCCCTCTTAAAAGTTGGTGTCTCTCACTTGTTATTTTATTTTATTTATTTATATTTTCGGTTGAGACACGGAAACGGGGAAGGCGATAAGTGGAATATAACACGCCCGTCAAACACCTCATCGCCTCCAAGCGCGGAGTACTAAACTAGCACGCAGTGTTTTTGTAGAGTGTATTTTTCAATTGGACTTCAAGCGATGACACTGTTATTTTATGTGTGGAAAGTATGTGGTATAGTCCAATGCAGGTATATATGATTTTGTTTTACGATTACGGTACATTTTCTCAGCTACAGCAACGCGAAGAATTAATTTTTAGCACTTTTGAGGAGCTTAACAACAGTGTTTTTGATCAGCGAGAGGCATTTTTAAAACCACAGAGACACACTGGAAACATTTTTAATAACTTTAAAAGAAAAAAAAACTTTCCTTGCCACACTAAAGCAAGGCTCTCGCGCCAGTTCCACCAACTCTTGAGACTCAAGAAAAACCATGCGTGACCATAAGTCTCAAGCCACACACAAAACACTAGTAGAATGCTATCACTGGATAATAAATGGTTTGCTGGTGTGTGGCCTCTGCTAAATTACATCTGGAAAGCCACCTCTGGACCATCAGCAGTAACTTGTACCCACAGACAGCCACAAGTGTCACTTCCATCAGTGTTCGGTAAACGGACCATAGCTGGCATACCAATTGTCTTGTTGTCAGCAGTTAACTTTAAGGGTGTTCAAGTGCGATAAAATAACAATTTTATATTTTATATATTTTTATATATTTTTATATTTTGTATACGATACATGTCAGTGTAGTTTTATCTTACAAAAACAATTTTAGCTATCATAGTTTTATCATAACGGTGCGTCAAAGTCAAAATTTGCTTGTTACACTGCCATGCAATCAGTGAAAACCAAGCAAACTACTTAAATGAAATAATTCACTCTGTGTTTACATCCCATGAACTATAAAATAAATCATTTAAAAACCTACAACGCCATATTTTGAATTTAAAAAAAAATTACAGAAGTACAAAAAACATTTTTAAAAATTCAAAAATTGTTTATGTATAAAAATTATTCGCGGGATGTTTCTTAATATTTTATTACGTAGCCCATGGCATTCAATTTCACTGTGAATTATTTCACTTACATAAGTCAACTGGTTTTCACTATTTGCATGGCAGCGAAACAAGCAAATTTTGACTTTAGTGCACTATTATGAGAAAACTATGAGAGCTGAAATTGTTTTGTAAGAGGAAACTACACTCACAAACGTGTACAAAACTAACTATGTTAAATAGGTTTATAAATATAAAATTATGATTTTATCGCACTTGAACGCCCTTAACAGGGCCATACTAGCAAAATCGTAAGTTTTCTGGGCCAGCAATAAACCAGCGGTACCCTCAGTAAAACCGAAGTCGGCCGACTGTGCCTTGCCACAGACTAAATAGTAATACGGGTTCGATTCCCGGCGTGGTCGGTCCCCGGATTTTCGCATGTGAGAATCGTGCCGGACGATGCCGCTGGTCGGCGGGTTTTCTCGGGGATCTCCCGTTTCCCCCGCCCCTTCATTCCGACGCTGCTCCATACTCACCTCATGTCACCCCTCACCAGCGCTAAAGACCTCAATGTTAAGCTCTGACGAAAACCTGTTCACTCATTCGATACTGGCGAACTTCGCTACTTACTGGCTTCCAGAGACTATTGATATCATCCCCGTGTTTGTATGGCTACTGCATGTTACGACAGGTTTTCTACTGGCCTGGCTGCCGAATGGCAATGCAGCTGCCTTACGCTGATTGGCGGTAGGCGTTTCCGTCATTGGCCAGCGAAGCCATTTTGCTGGCGTGTGTGACCGAGTTCGCTGTCCTGCCGGACATTTCACTTCTGTATTACTAAATATTCTATGGCTTGCTATGTGGATCGTTTTCAGTCACATATTGGATTATATTATTTTTAGCTTTTATTAAATTCTAAAAACAACAATGTGTATTTTGCGATTATATCGCAAACTATATTAAACTTGTACTACCGTACAGATATGTAATTTGTACTTTTAATGCGTATTTAGGCCACAGTTAATCGAACAATTTTTTTAAAAATATTCTTTGTTTGTTTGGCTGAATGCAATCTAAATATACTTTAAAAGATAAATTGCTGTGTTTGTACTGCAGTGCAAGTTAAATAGAATATGTGGTCTGTGGCAAGCCAGAGACTTTCCGTACATGATCCTTGTGGACTTACCATGGGAAAGTGCTGATTACCGTGACGAGAGCAGTGGCGGCTCGTGGGTTGTTGCCAGGAAGGGCTGCAGTTGACAAGAGCTGTACAGGGTTGTGCGCTGGTTGACTCTACAGCCACTGACACGCTGATGTGCAGGTGCCCCTAACTACTGAGTGGTCACAAAACATCTAGTAGCCGGCAAATATTTCATGGTCGTTGGTCTACGGCGCGTTCATCAATAGTGTACAGTTCCGACTATCTGCAGCCTCACCTGGCAACAACACACGAGCCGCCACTGGACGAGAGTACTTGAATACCCTCGCCAGAAATAGAAACGCTCTTCCCAATCACGGTGGGTGGATGTGGCTTCACACCTGTCCTGTCAACAGTCCAAAGTGGGTTAGCCACTGGGACCAACACTTTGACGAGGCTGAGGCCTATCCAACAACTTCGGAACGCTATCGTGGCGAGTCCTAACACTAGGTGAACCACATATCAACGTTCAGTCTTAGAGCGCAAAATGCTTCCGAGAACTAAGGTTAACTCTACTACAGGTTAGAAAGAAAACGTGCTCCTCATGAGGGAGTTTGGCACGGGGAAATATTCTGCCGCTAGTTTGGCTGCTATATCTAACGAGTCTAATGAAATACGAAACCGTAGTAAATTTGAATTTAACTAAGCTAGATAAAGCAAGTAGTTATTTAATATATTTTTGAGATAAAAACAAACTAATTTCGACTTTTAACTTACAACATCATGTAACTTAAAGTTTACGAAAGCTCTGTGATTAATCAGTTCATACTTCTCACCGATACCAGTGCTCATGCTGCAGAAATGTTCTCTGTGCCAAAATTTTAACATGGATCTTTCCAATCTGTAGTAGAGTTAACCTTACTAGGGCTTTGAAACCGACAAAAAGGAACTCGGACCTTCCACCCCGAAAACCCTCCGGACTTTCTCCTAAACAAAGAATTTCAACTAATGCCACTCCAAAGTCCAACCTGCCACAAACACAACACGAAACTGGGGCTTTCACAACGATATCCCGGAGAACCTAGAAGATATCATGCCCCTGAGTTTTCACCCGCGAAGGAGTCGAATCTTCAAGGCTTCCATAATTACCCCGTCAGCTAAATCTACTCATCCGCGAGATCTGCCCACCACCGCAGGCCCAAGTCAGAATGTGCTGTCTGCTTGGAGGTATACAGCGTTCTGGCTAATTCACCTACCTATGGAAGTCAGCCCGCCGTACGCAGTAAAAACATTTCCGTTGCCACAATTAAATTCTCGTTTAGATACGATCCACTTTAAATTAACCTTGCCGCTTTCGATAAAGATATCTTGCCTTACAACAAAGTATACGTGAAAAATTAAGTTTTCTGTAACAATTTGTCTTAAAAAAGTTTCATTTGGAAATAAAATAACTTTCTTTGAAGCAATATGATAATATTTTCAACATAAACTTACATTAAGGTGAGATGAGAGGGTTTTGCAACCCTTTGACAACAAGGTCCTAAAGGCCGATAAGAGTGAAGTGAGGTGAAGAGACAACACAGCACCCATTCCTAACCCAGGATTCGAACCCGGAACCTTACGCACCATAGATCGGTGCCTAACCGAGTACGCTACAGAGGTCGACTAACTTATGTAAAATATACAACTTTCTCCGTCACAAGGACTTAAAATAAATTATCTCAACAATAACACCACTTTTGTTACTAATTTTTTTTTTTTTTTTTTTTTTTTTGCAAATTGGCTTCGAGAAACCTACAGTTCTGAACTAACGCTTTTAGCGTTGAATTATATACCACGCAAGACGCGTAGCAAGACATCAAGCTCTTACTAAATTCTCTTCACTCTGGAATGAAACGTTAAGGGCGCCGCCTACCCGCGCGTGAGAGGCTCAAAAGCGACGGAGCTGTAAGGTCGAACTTAAAGCGCGCATCAAATGCCGCGTCGCCTCAACGAGCCAAGCTCTGAGGTAGCGCGCAAGGTTTTTACCGAACGGTTTTTACTGTGGGACACTAAGCGGTGACCATATAATTTTATTGTTGGAAAGTCTGCAACTAAGTGCAATATGAATTTCACATACAACCGGTTAGTACATTTTGAAGAACAAAAGTCAGAAAAGGCGATTTTTGGCCATGTTGGAGGGCTTAGAACCAGTGTTTTTAATGAGAGTGGCGTCTTAACAATGAGGTTCCGACCTTGTCTGAAGTGTGTTTTCTTTCGTACGTTAGCACAATGGGCACACATGGAATATTTTCGCAGCAAAAACCTGTTTGCGAACGCTCTGCAACGCACCTGAAGCAATAGAATAGTAGCAGCAGCAGACAGTCGCAGTGCTTGCTCGCGGTTTGTAAGGAGGATGTTTACCTCTGCACTGACGGTAATGGTAATTGTAGCGACATGAGACAAAGGAGGGTTACCGGCACAGACGCGAGAGCTCCGTGGTGCTCGCGGGACGGAGGGAAGAGAGATTAGCAATGAAAACGTTTAGGTGTGACAGCGGGCGGCCGCGTCGTCGAGGTGCAAACACGAGGTCGTCGTAAACATGTCAACGCCGCGAGCAGCGAGCAAAACACACACACGGCCAGACGACGTGTGCGACTGCTGCCAGGGTAACTCCTCCTCACAGGTCGGTTACACTCCTCATATTGAATTATTTTATTTTTCGCTTTTAATGAAATTGTGGGAAGGAAAATATGGAATTTCCTATTGCACCGCAAACTCTGTTTACTTTGCACTAAACTACAAATATGCCAGTGTCCCTCCTTCCCAACTGCAAAACAATTAAATATATATATTTTTTTCATATCAAACGAAAAATTTACTTATTGCAACTCATTTAACTCTTTGGCGTAAGATGTGAACATAAATATTGATGTATTTGGTGTTTGTTATTCATACAGCATTGTTGTTAAGGCATTGAACTACCAAGGATGTTTTTTTTTTTGTAAATTGCCCTCGCCATTTCCCCTTCCCCCAAAGAAAATATTGTATAATACTACGCCCATTTGATATTATATAACACGCATAATGAAAGGTAATCCATACTGATCGTCGTGTAACTGCAGTAAATTCCCGAGGAGCACGTCATTTATCAATGTAGTGTGTCTATGATGACATTTCAGTCGACATTTTAAATTACATAACGAACGTGGGGTTCCCATCTCTACGTATAGAGAAGTGAATTTTGTTTTGCACTGTAACCGACATTACTGTCAGAGTTCACACGAGTGGAATTAGCAAAGCTATGTATAGCCATGTTCTTTTTTAAAATTTTCTTACTATCTTCTTGAGCCAGGAAAATATGAAAGAATAAACCAACGGACACTTAATGGGGAGATTCACCAAAAATTCTAGTTGTTTTAATACATTTTATATTTGTACGATATGTGGTTTGTTTTGTAGACATACATTGTGGCTGTCATTTTCTGTAATCAAAATTTTTTATCGTTCGTAGTTTTGCATAACGGCATGTCGAAATTCAAATTTGCATGAAACTGTTATGCTAGGTAGGAAAACCAGCTGACATACAGAAATTAAATAACTGACATTGAAGAACTACACCAAGACTTGTTTGAAAACATTATAATATATATATATATATATATATATATATATATATATATATATATATAAATTAGCAGTACGCCCGCGGCTTTGCTCGCGTATATTACTCAGAGCAGATACCTCTTTGTACACCAGATAGGTAGCTCAGTCAACAAGCGATAGAATGGCAAATCTGTTACTTGAGCTAACTCTGCAGCAGGAAAAGTAGCTACAGCTGTCAACGCGAAAAACAGTCTAAAGTTTGCCCCTGCCACTAACAGCGACTTCACCTGGGCCTTATTTATAGTCACAGCGAAGTTGACATTGTGGGGTGATTACAGACTGTTAAATGTAAGAGGTTAATCGAATGAAATACATAGTTTATGTGGTACTGAGACTCATTTCCCTCGAACACAACCATTGGTGGTGATGTCCTCAATAACATATTTGTTTCTACAAAACATTCACTTGAAGTTAAGTGGCATTAAGGAATTTTGGCGGGATAATGTTTCGCTGAAATATAAACTTATTTGGGGCCCCAACCTTGAGGTTAGTGAGATGGTATATGTGGGCTGATGCTGTCGAGGAACTTCAGTAATCAGTAGATAGTGGACTGCAGAATCCATTTTCATCACTTTTGAACGACTTCATCCAAATTACACATTTTTATCTGTCTTGCAGTTTTAGAATTATTATTATTTTTATTATTACTATTACAAATTAAACCAGTAGATCCAGGCACTCAGAATATAAATAAAAAAGAAGCGGCAGGGATGGTATGATCAGGATTCGAACTTGGACACCTTGAATGAAAGTCCAGGATTTCCCCAGTGCGCCACTTCTCTTGGTTGTAGAGCGCAAAACAATTTTTCGAGGGAATCTTCGCTACTTTACTTAATTAATAGCGTTCTCTTATACATTAAGGGACTGATTTATAATTAGTTACTGGCATTTTAACGCTACCTCACTTCACCGGCGACAGAAACGTAACTGAATTTGTCCTACCACTTCGTCACACTATTCCAGTTTGAAGACAAACGAAGAATAAAATGGTGACCTTTGGACTTTACAGATAGCTAGGGACCCCTGATTTTCGTGAAATGATTTCTACACCAACTTATTTCAGTGACTTAGTTCTACCTCTGCAGTTCTGCTTCTTTGTAATTGGCGGAGTGTCTTTGTGTAAATACGTTTCATATTTGACCCTACAAATCAGAATAAGGTTACTGCGAATAATACACGTCTGTGGTCTACAGCAAAACGTTAACACACGTAAGATTTAAATTCAGCCAATTACTGACCGTGTAGCAGAGCCGCAGATGTGTATATGAGGCACTGAAACTAAGTGATGCAGAAATGTTTTCGCCAAAGACAGGAGTATATGGATAATGTATGTGTCTAAAAGTGCGTGGTAGATAAATAAACGCTGAAAATATCAGTTGATTTCTACGCTTTTTTCGAAGCCAATATGGATAAAATACTCAATGACAATCCTAGATAATGGTATTTGCCGACATTATGAGTAAATATTTATCCAAAATTACTAATTCGTTACGCGTGATCTCTTACGCCGCAGTCAAATGCACGAGGTTCCGGCGTCAGAGATTGTGCCTCAGAAGCTCGTAACGCTGGAAACAATTTTGTTTAAAACGTTGGCTAAAACTATTGTCTAGGAATGCTATTGTTTGATTTTTGCAAATTGGCTTCAAGAAACCTACAGTTATATATGAATGCTTTAAGCGTTGAATTATGTACCACGCCCTCTTAAACAGGGGTAGATTAAGTTGTGTGTGGCCTTAGCGTTCGACAAAGGTTCCGAATGACAGAAGGACCTAGAGCTGAGCTTGATACATTCTTAGTAGGCCAGTCTAGACCTTATCGCTCCCCTGTTCCCGTACCACAATCGCGGCAACTAACGCCTATTGTGTAGGACTCTTAAGAGGAGTCCTCGACTGGCGCATGGACGGCGTTGCAGCGTGTCACGCGCATACATTTTTACGCGAAACCGCTTAACTTATTCATATTATGTTTACCTACGAAAAGAACACACACTTGAAACCATGCTTCTATTTTTTCAAAAATGCAGCACGCTTGCTAGAAACATGATATTCGGGCCTCTCAAAATGGCTAAAA
>PNEQ01116440.1:0-43797 GCA_003012365.1 Medauroidea extradentata | reverse complement strand
TTTTAGCTCTTAAAATGTTAAAAAATTTTCAATTTTATAAAATATAATTTTTTAGTTCTTAAAATATTGCATGTGCTTTTAATATGGTCAACGAAATATTTTTATGGCAAGCTAAATATTTGGTACTGCTAACAAAATTCAGCTATTTGCCTCAAACAAATTAAGGGAACAAAATAATTTGGTACGAGCAAACAAATATTTCTTTGCCCCTATACAAGCAAATGATTTGGTTCATTCAAACAAATTTTGTTTGCACCAACAAAATTTTTTTCTCAGTGTAGAACAATATACTCTAACATGCAATACACTGAACTCGCGAAATGTACCTTTCCCCGCCTATAGTTGCCTGCTAAGAGCATACCAGTCCCTGCCTACTGTTGCCAACCCTAGGGCACAGAATGTTTAGGAATACAGAAGTGAAATAGCCGGTAGGACAGTCACACACGCCAGCAAAATGGCTTCCCTGGCCAGCAACATGGCGGTAACGCCTACAGCGAATCAGCGTAAGGTGCCTGCCCTGCTGACCGGCAGCCAGGCCAATAGGAAACATGTAGTAACATGCAGGATCCAAACATACACTGGACTGGTATCAACAACCTCGGGCAGCCAATAAGAGGTGGAGTTCGCACTTATCAAAGGAGCCGCCACGTCATTTCATGTCTGTATTACTGTTTAGTCTGTGCCTAGGGGTTTATCCCTAGTTCTAGCGATTTGGAGAGTAATCAGGGGATTAAGAGATTTTCGCTAGTAATTTAGGGTTGTAGACGTTTTCTGAAAATATTTCGCCCTGTGACGAGAGCTATAAAGTAATTTTAAAAATGTTATTTGTTCTCTTATGCAATCGATTACTGGATATACACTACCTTACACAATCTGCTATTGAAATTTATCTTATTTCTAAAATTTAAAAAAAAGTTAATTTCTTGTATTTATTTGTCACTGTCTTTTAGTCTTTACGACATAGTTCCATCTTTTATTTTTATTGCAAGAACAATTACGTGTAATTTCTTTTAACTGACCCATATAACGTGTTTACACATATAATTAATACATTTTTATGAAAAGTTTTTCTAACTTGAGAGGGTTAATATACCATGTGTACGTGTAGTGTTGTAAATTTTAGACAAATTATGTGAAATTCATGTTACAAGTATTTTGTACTGTACTGAAATTGAAGTTCACATATTACTTTTTATTTTGTTACAAGACTTGCAACAATCACCATAATTGCAACTATCGCTAAAATATATATTCGTATAACGCATTTGTATATATTTAGTGCAGTTTTAATATTTAGTATTATTTTGAGCCATTTTAGGGATACATTCTGCAACAGCCTAGCGATTATTTTGCTGTAGAAGTTGGCCACACAGATAGATTCTTAGATGTGTTCAATAATGTGGCTGTCTCCACATGTTCTAGCGATAGTGAATAGTATGTATGCATGCTCAACCACGCAAGATCGACTACAGTATTTTACTGGAGTTATTTTGTACCCCGTGTTCCTTGTTTAGAGAACTAACTAAAAAAATATGTAATATACGGGCGAAAAAGATATTATGAGAGCCGCAGTGTTAATAAATCAACCCTATTACGCCATGCCGGCGTTGTTAAAAATGCCACGAGCGTTGAATTCGCTGTCTCCTTCGTAAATATGTATTTGTGGTAAAGCCGTGTACTACGCAGATATAAATGTCAGACATAACACAGATTGATTATTTCGCAAACGGAACTATCATAAGAAGTCAAGAGCAGAGAGTTTCATCAGCACTTTACATTTAAGGCTGATGGAGTGACATATGTGAGTATGAGGAAGCGCCGGAATGAAGGGGCGGTGGGAAACGGGAGATCCTCGAGAAAACCCGCCGACCAATTGCAACGTCTGGCACGATTCCCACAAGCGAAAATCCGTGGGCCGAACCAAACTCGGATCGCCTTGGAAGGAGGCGAGCGTTCTAGCCAACCGCACAAACCGCCCCCTAATCATCTCGGATTAATAATCATGTAGTCTCTACATGCATTTAATATGTGTATGAACTTGTCGAACCATTCTTATTCAGTTACTCATTTATCCGTACAACTCCCCTCTATAGCGAAGCTCTAACGGTAAAAGTAGTCTATAAATAGATTCACTTAAGGTTGTTCCAGAGGGAAAAAATTATAATTTTACATTTGTGTGAAACAGTGTTACTTTTGTAGATGTTACTTGAGAGTGCATCTTCCTGTAACGAAAAAAAAAATACCTCAGCCAATTTTCCCATAATGGCATTTCAAAGTCAAAAATAGCAATTTTGTAGTTCACCTCCCCCCCCCCCGAAAACCAATCAACACAATGAATCTAAATAACTCACAGTCAAAGTACATGTTACTGGCTAGAGCTTTACGTATATAAAACCCTATGCAAACATTGTTTAGTGTTTTTAAAAAATTACTGAAATTTTAAAAAAATTTTGTTACTTTAAAAAAATTTTTTTAATAGAAATATATTTTGTACTGAATTTTTATATGCTTAAAACCCTAACCCGTGACATATACTTTGACTGTGAACTATTTCGTTTCATTGTGTTGCTAGGCTTTCGGGGGGTGTATTAACTAAAAATATTCAAATTTTGACTTTGAAATGCCATTACGGGAAAACCGGTTGAGATAACTTTTTTTTTGTTACAGGATGATGCGCTCCCAAGTAAAGTTCACGAAAGTAACACTATTTCATACAAATATAAAATAATATAAAATTATTATTTTTTTCCCTCTGGAACGCTCTTAGCTAAGTTGCAAACTTCTCGCCGGTTATGAGATTGTAAGACATTGGAACTGCTGCAGTTGAACGTTATACGACGGAACTACAAGCCAGAACAGAATATTACGTCTAGAGGTAACTGTGGTGTTTACATAATATGGGTCTCTGCCTCGCCTCGAGAACTCTGTATATTTACGTACCACAGAAACAAAGACACTGAATAATTCCAGGCATGTAAATGCCTTATATTACGTAATGACAGGCATTCTTCTTTCACAACCTAGTTACAGGCACAGTCGTACATTAGTACGTCTCTCAAATAACTGTTTTCTGTTAACCTTCGTCGCTTGCACACGAATTACTGACGTTCAATACTTCCCAGAAAAAGCGAATTGCCTTTAATAAATAACAAACAGAAAGCAAACAAAATTAATGACCTTGAACTTGAATTACACAAGAAACGCCAACCAAAAAAAAAACGCCAAAAAAAGAAATAGTAAATTACTGAAACATATCATGACGTCTGAAAGACTTAGTAGATTATTTCCGACATAAATATATCACCAATTAATGGATTTGCAAAAAAAAAAAATATTAATTTTTAAAACTAATTAATCAAATATATTTCAAAGTCAATTTTGTCCATCGTTATTTATAAAGAAAATATTAAAATTGTAATGATTGCGAGGATTTGTGGAACTATACGAAAACTATGTATTTGAAGTATTCTTTCCTTTTTATGAAAACAACGTCAAAATTACATATGCCTAAAGTGTTGCTACAGTAAAGTGGACCCTTTAAAAACCATTATAATTATTATCATTATTATTCCCAAAAATCCGTATCTTACTGCAATGTGTTAATATAAATATAGTATTGAAAGTAGTATGTACAGTTTTCACAGTTTGCCGAACCAATCAAATGATACCTAACGTTTGAGGCTACAATACGACATATTGCATACATATATTCTATACCAAGAACGTGAGCACATTTATGACAGCTAACAAGTGTCATTTTAGAAATTATAAATATATTACATCATATTTGAGAATCTATGTTTCAGCAAAGTGCAACTGCGAGTGAAGGTGAAATAATGGAAACAAAATGTCATAAATAGAGATGATGGCATATCGCGAAAAATTTTTTGTCCCAACATACCCTTGAGAACACTGTAGGTTATTGTGACATGTATGATAAGTATGGACTGGAAGATTTCGCGAATTCAATTACCTGTAGGCTAGAATCCATTGTACTATGATCTAGTCAAGTCCCGACTATTTGTCGGCTAACAGCTACTCAGTGGAACAGTAGACAACAACCAAATAGACGGGGCTTGAGTATACACATTGAATTCGCGAAATTTTCCAGTCCCTAATGTTAAGTGTTGCAATTAACTACAGCGTTTTCAAGCGTATATTTTACGCGTAAACGAACAATAAAAGCTGGGCAGCGCTTGGCACGAAATATTTCTTAATGCAATAGAACGCACTCGATTGCTAGAGCTGGTGATTTTTGTGTAAAGAATCATGTAACATTTTGTTTCAATGCCTCACGTGCATATCTGCAGCTGTGCTTCACGGTCAGTGATTGGCTGTTTTTAACTCTCAACATCTTGGGAGATATACACGCAAATCACAGACGTGTGGTGTCGCAGTAACCTTGTTCTCGGCACAGTCAAATGAGCCGCGCCTCTGCACAAATACACTCTGCTAATAGCCACGATGCGGAGTTGCAGATGTGAGCGTTATGTATTGATGCAATATGTTGCATTATTATTTTCACCAAAAATCACGAGTTCTATCGATAACGTATCTGAAGTGGGTAGTACACGGAGAAGAGAGGGGCTGGGAGCAAAGCCAGGTGTGACGGGAAAGGAGATGGGCGGAGGCAGGTGTATGTGCTCCCACAGCACGGAGCTGCATGCGTGGTTGACTGGCAGCCAGGGAGGCGGGGGGCCTCGTCCCACACAGACTCGAGGAGGTCCACAAGCCAAGGTCGTCGTCGAGAGCAGCGTGCATGGGGAAGCCCGCCACGACGACAGTCCACGTCGAGTCGTTTGTCAACTCTGCCCTCTCCTCCTCCGCCGTAGTCAACAACACTTTCTCTTGCTCCCCCCCCCCCCCTTGTTTTCCCCCTAGGGCGCTTTTCAACCACATTCATGACAATCGCTGAAAATAGTCCTATTACAGCTAAGGCACGCTCATCAAGTTTCCTGAAAGCTGGCAAATGTTTCCAAAATAAAATGGAATATTTAATTTTAATGAGACGATTTATTACCTTTTCTGCTCAGTTGATGAAGGTAGAAACCGTGTTGGCAGTATAAAAAAAACCTTGAAAACCAAATGTTAAGTGGGCGTCGCACATAATTCAATTCTATAACTGTAGGTTTTGTGAAGCCAATTTACGAAAATTAAACAATAGCAATCCTAGACAATAGTTTCAGCCAACGTTTTAAACAAAATTGTTTCCAGTGTTACGAACTTCTGAGGCACAATTTCTGACGCCGAAACCGCGTGCATTTAACTGCGGCGCAAGAGATCACGCGTAACGAATTAATAATTCTGGATAAATATTTACTCAAAAAGTTGGCAAATACCATTACCTAGGATTGTCATTGAGTATTTTATCCATATTGGCTTCGGAAAACCGTAGAAATCAATTGATGTTTTCAGCGTTTATTTATCTACTACGCACTCTTAAGGCACAGGGACCTATTAAGACAGCAGAACATTCGTGGAGTGCTCCATGTATTTTACTTTTTCACGTATGTGTTCTCTACTAGAAGTTTTCTACGAAGTACGACACAAAGATAAGTTATAGTCAATTAATAGCTTCAGATTCTTGCCTGTATCATCTGTTATTGGTAGGTACCTGACAAATTCGCGTTTTCGTCTAGGCACAAGCTACATTCGAAAGAAATCTAAGTTCGTGACTCTTTCGCAATTGGCCCTTGATATATCTGACAGTTCCTGACGAGCTCTTAACCGATAATAAAGAAGCAAATAATTGCATGCCCAATCGCGTGGTATAAATATGACTGCGAGCAGCCTAGGAGCTGCTGTCTACTTGAGAACACAGATATTCTTGGAGACTAGTCTAGGTAAAAGTCAGCGAACCCGCGAATTTTTCCTGTCTAAATATTGGTCTGAACATAGTTCTATAGGATTTACAAATTACAGTCGACATAGTTCTTAAGGACATGGTATTTTATTTCAAACAATTGTAAATAACTAGAATAATTTTTAACCAAATGATGTGAAAAAAATTGAGACAGTGTACAGTCGTACGATACACAATTTTGCCAATTCTCAACCAACAGGCCACATATGCAGAATTCAAACATTTTGTCAAAAAAATTGAAGGTAAAGGTTTCCAGTATGTACTTGAACTACGCTGAACATTAGGAAAGAAAAAAATATTTTGGAAACGGAGCACATTACTACATTAAGGTTTGAGAGTTGAAAAAAATTGCGATCTTCATCGTAAGTTGATCAACAGACTAATTAAAGATAGCAGCTGCAACACCTGCCAAAACATCAAAAAACAATAAAGTAGTGACGCGACTAAATCACAAAAGCAAAAAAAAAAAATGTGTTCAAAAATGTTTAACTGTACGGTACACATTTCTATGTCTACGGCAGTCTTAAGTTTTAAGGCCAGATAAATTGTTATAGAACGTGGTGCACGCTTACTGTGATAACTAGGTGACAAAAACTTTCTTTTTTTACTATTTTATATGTGTTTATCTGAAAAACTTGAATTAATTAAACTTAGAGATAAAAAAAATTATTTAAGGAACCATTTGTGTAAAAAAGGGACTTTTAGGGGCCAAGCTCAATAACAGGAGCTTTCAGGGTAAATAGGGACCTGTTGAGACCCCTGGCAGCTCTGTTACATCGTCTGTGATTGGATAATTTTACTCTCACTTTGGCAAATTACAGACGTACGGAGTCACAATAATCTTAATATAATTGGTACACTCAAATCAGAAACGTGTCTGAACAAAGACACGCTGCCAATAACCACGAAGCAGAACTGCCGACGTGCACGTGAGTCACTGAAACAAATTGGTGCAAAAAGCTTTTCTCGACAAAATCGTGGCCCTAAGTCTTCTAAGGCCCATCACAGTACTCTAACACATCCTTGATGTAGCGCAAGATTTAAACAAAAATTGTCGTAAAATATTACAAGCAGACTAAGATAATGAGATAACGTTCATATGTCATAACATTACAGGTACAAAATGAAACTGTAGTTTTCAAATGACACATTGTCAGGGACCTGAAAAATTCCTGTTTTCTACTGAGCACAAGCTATATTCCTGTCACTTCTGCAATTGGTCTCTATAACTTATTTAACACATCCTCGAGGGCGCTGAGCTAATAAAAAAGAAGGAACTAAATTCATACCCAATAATGTGGTATCACTGTGTCAGAGAAGAGCCAATGAACAGCTGTCATCTGCTCGAGAACACACATTCTTGGAGGTTAGCCTACGGGCGAGATGACTCGGTGATTTTTTTTTAGTCTTGATACATTGATTAGCATAATAAACTGTATTGATTAAATTGTGTGATACAACAATATAATACAGAATGTTACCGAATCTGGTGTTCGACAATTGTTTCTTTACCAGGTCACACAAAACCTTCAAACTAGTCCAGTCTTGCAGATGTGTTAATACCGCAAGCTCGGTGTGTCTAGTGTAGGATCTAATACCTCTTCCCTTGAAACAGGGCCATGCTTCACCACTGGCAGCCTTACTCCGAACGCAATTCCAGTCGAACACACGCGCACTGCTGGTAAAGCCCGGATCACGTAACGAGCTGTGATAGTGCTGAAGGACGATGAGAAACACGCCACCTGTTGGTTGGAACAAACGAAGCGTGTCTGGGTGGAATGTAGAGGAGAATCTTCGTCAAGTAAAGGGCGTGAGCAGCAATTCTGAGGCCCCCTACCCTCTCATGTTCCTTTCTTCTTCAATTTATTAATTGTATCTTTCATTTTGTTTCTACAAATACAAGAGCAGAATACCCGCTGGAATGTTTGTTTTGCCAACTCAGGGTCGAGGCCAGGTTTTCACAGGTAGGGGGATACCAACTTAAGAATTTTCACAACACAATACGGAGACACCTTTCACACGTCATGAAGCGCTGAGGAGGGGGGAAAGAAGTCCGGGGGTCCTTCTAAGGAAAAAAAATTTGGTTTCAATGTGCAAAATGAAGCAATTTAAGCAGTATTTGTATCTAAACTGTGAATATAACACTGTTAATTTTATCTTAGAACAGTTTATTTTCATTTCGGGGGGGGGGGGGGGAGATATATCCCGATATCCCCTCCTTCTGGCTGCGCCACTGTGCCAAATACATAGCTGTATAGGGTATTTGTATATATCCTTATTCACGTTTAACAATGTACGATTCATGAAAAATAAACGAAACTTATAAAGAAAAATTTGCGGGTTCTCTGACTTGCAGGCTAACCTCCAAGAACATTTTGTTCTCAAGCAGATGTCAGCTGTTCATTGGCTGTTTGCTGACTCCGTGATACAACACGACTGGCCATGTACCTACTTCCTTTTTTACTATTGCTTCAGCGTTCTCCAGGATGTGTTAAATAAGTTACAAAGACCAACTGAAGAAGTGACAGAAACCTACAGTCGATTGAAATCTAGCTTGTGCCCAAAATATTTTTCAGGTCCCTAGTCATTGACTGATGCTTCAATGAACGGTCAGATGTAGGAAGATCCTGAATGGTCTGACTATTCGGCCACCGTAGCCCCTTTTAATGGTTAAAAATTTTTTATAGATATATACATGGTATTGTTTGTTTTGTAGACAAACATTAAAGCTATTTTTTTTTTCAGTAATAACATGTTCCAGCTATCATAGTTTTTGTATTATGTAGAATCCAAACCCGAATTTGTATCAAACGGTTTAATACAAGAAAGGAAAACCAACTGACTTACAGAAACGAAACAATTCACAGTGAAGAACAGTGTCGCTGGCTACGTCAAGACGTGTATTGCAACCACATTGAAAATGTCTCGTATTTATTTTTATTTGTATAAAATTTACTATTATTAAATTCAAATCCAGCAATTGCCCTTGACTTATCTGACACCTCCTAGAAAGCGCTGAGCTACTAAATGATGGCCCAATCATGTTGTGTCAGCGAGAAGCCAATAAGCTGCTTGAGTCCACGGATAGCCTTGGCGGTTAGCATGCAGAGCCAATCAACTCGCGAGTTTTTATGGTAGCTAATTACTTGGTATTGAAAACATCTGCCTAACGTATCCTGTAGCAACGTGCGCAGAAAGGAGATGAATAAAACAGTCAACGTAGATTGGACAGGTACTGAGGCCACAACTGCTTAAACTTAACATGTAAATTCCTAACCTTGCTCTCGCCACATCTCTCGGTTACGCAGCGTCTTTAAAGGCATCCAAGTGAGGGAAAAATTATAATGATATATTTGTATGAAACAGTGTTAGTTTTGTAGACGTTAGCTGGGAGTACTTTTTACTCTTACAAAAAAATAGCTCAACCAGTTTTCCCATAATTGCACTTCAAAGTCAAAAAACGCACGCTTTTAGTTCTCATAAACAGCAAAAACCAATGAACATAAATTAATTAAAAAATTCACACTAAAACTACATGTCAAGAGCTACTACTTGACATGTTTTAAAGTACATTACAAAATAATTTTGTATTTAAAAACGATTCTGAAATTTTGAATTTCTTTGCACTTTTTATCGAATTTTTTAAATATAACCTAACTCCCAAGAATATGTGGACAGTATTATGCAAAAAGATTCAACCAAAATTTCAATTTATATCCAAAAACTAATATTCACGTCTAGAGAAACCTGACAAACTTATTAAGTATGATAACGTCATATAAATGAAAATATGCCATATATTTTTAAGTAAACCATAACAAAAAATTACCTTGAGGACATTCACCATACTTCAATGTTATTTGTTTGTATAATTGAGGGTTGACTCTTTTTTGCCTAACACTGTCCATTATATTACTCAAGCATACATCAGTTGTTCATTGTGACATGAAAGGCCTGCAATTAGTAACATTTTTATTATTGGCTCAGCGACTTTCAGGAGATGACAAATAAGTCATGGTCCAACTGAGAAAATTACACTAACTTACAGCTGCTTGAATCCTAGCTTGTACCCAAAGGATAAGGCGAATTTTTCAGGTATAGGCTGTTCACGATAAAGTGAGCACTGCATAAAGTTTTCTTTCAGTCGTTTTACTGTTATCTTTACTTTTTTTAACATGACAACTTCTATGTAACTAAAAACCAGTGTAAAATTTTAAACACTCCCAAAAGATAACACCTAGTGGCCCAATATAACAAATTTTTAATTAATTAGAAATTCTGCTGAGTGCTCAGTTTATTGTGAACAGCCTATACCTATACATAAGTCATTAAAAAAAGTTGGTGCAAAATTATTTTCGCAAAAAAAAAAAACAAAACAGTGGCCCTACTAACGCGAGACAATGAAATAGTTAATTCAAGGCTGTGCATGCAGTATGTGAACCTGGGTGGATGCACGTCGAGTGCTACCAATGCAATCTGATTGGCTGATGGTGCACGGTGTGCTGGTATGTGTTTAGCACCTGGCGCCACGCCAAGTGTGTAACATGCTGCTTGTAAGTGGGCGCATCGAGTATAGTACAGTTGCTTCCTGATGCTTATGTCTAGTCCTCCACCGTAGCGTACGAGAATCAGAACCAGGCGCTAGACACTGGATAGGGATAAACAAAACGTTTATTTCGTTTCCGATTAGTTACTGTTTCATTGCTTGGTCCAGTACGGGCATTACAATAATAAACAAATATAAAACAATGTTTCTATTAGTTTAAAAATTATGATCGCTTATTGGAAACACAATTTTCAAGACTCTCGAACATTATTAAAAAAAAAAAAAAAAAAAAAAAAAAAAACTTTTTTAAACTGCCGTATCTAGGAAAATTCCAACCAGATTCGAAAAACACAATAATAGAAATAAGCTCTGGAATTTGAACCATAAGTATCGCAAATAAAATAACACTGAGATAATTACATGTATGTTGCAATGCGAGTTTACAATTAGAATTTATTGGTTTGTGGACATACGCCATTGCTCACGTCATGAGTAGACACATGCAAAATTCGCGTTATTTTCTGACAGCTGACTAGACTTCACGAGACTATAGGCTATTTCGATGTCTCCTACTGGCCGATATTGTCGTGACTTGCCGCGGAGAATACTTACACGGTAGAGAGGCCAATCTCTGTAAAGACGTAACACACGTAATTGACAACACATAACAGTTCGTGACAAATTGAATTGCAGATTATGCTCTGTTATGTATAGGAAAGTGAAGTTTAGTATGTTACTAAACGATAACGCGAAGTTTGCACGTCTCTAGTCATGAGTAATGGCTAGGTCCCGGTAGTTCTCGCGATAAGACTTTTGCAGCACTGTTTCAGTGCCTTACGTGCGCACCTGCATCTCTGCTGTGTTGTCAGTGATTGGATGCTGTAACACCCAGTGTGTGAAGGTTAAACCCGCAAATCACAGACGTGATGTGTCACAGTTATCCGTGGACTGATCGGCACAGTCAAATGAATAATGACTCTGCACAAAAACACACTGCAAATAATCATGAAGTTGAGGTGAGGTGTACACGTGAGACACTAACACAAAGTTGGGCAAAATTCTTTTCGCGAAAACTACCGGGCCCTAGCAATGACGTGTGTCCAAAAACCAATAAATTATAAAATAATACAGCCATCGCTTAAAGCCCCATAGGAAAATGAATAATATTAAAGCTCTGCGCGCCAGTTGCTGGGTTTGCGTGTAGAGGCGATAGGCTAATGCATTACATACGCCGGCCGACATCACTCTTAAGGCAACCGCCTACTTCACGCTTCAAATGCGTTGCAGTGTGTTCGTGAACAGGTTTTTTCGACGAAAATATTCCACGTGTGCCCATTGTGCCAACGTACGAAAAGAAAACACACTTCAGACAAGGTCGGAACCTCATTGTTAAGACGCCACGCTCATTTAAAACACTGTTTCTAAGCCCTCCAACATGGCTAAAAACGGCATTTTCAGACTTCCGTACTTCCGCGCTTCAAGGTCAACCTTACTGATCCGTCGTTTTTTGAGCCTCTCACCCTCATTAACCCCATATAAATCAAGGCTAATTTTAGGTTGGCAATAGCAATAAGAGTATTACACATATCAGCGTTACCTTTGCGATATATCAAATGCACAGTTGTTCTTATTTGAGCTCCGTTTGCCGAAGGCAAGTATAACAAACGGTTACATTATCAACGTGATACGAAAAAAAAAAAAAAGTTTTGTAAAATCTGTAGCAACCATTCTTTATACTTGACTTCGGCAAATCCAACGAAAATAAGAACGAGCGCATCAAATGCCGCGTCGCTTCAACGAGCCAAGCGCTGAACTAGCGTGCAAGCTTCCCGCCGAACTGTTTTTACTATGGGACATTAAGTGGTGATCATAATTTTATTGGTGGAAAGTCTGCAACTATGTTCAGTGCAGGTCGCAATCTGAGTTTCACATACATCCTGTTGGTATATTTTGAAGTATGGAAGTCTGAAATTGCCGTTTTTAGCCATGTTGGAGGTCTTAGAAACAGTGTTTTTAATTAGCGTGGCGTCTTAACAATGAGGTTCCGACCTTGTGTGAAGTTTTTTTTTTCTTTTTGTACGTTGGCCCGATGGGCATACGTGAAACAGTTTCGTAGAAAAAAAAACCTGTTTACGAATACGCTGCAGCGCATTTGAAACGTCGGGTAGGCGGCCGCCTTAAGACCTAGATATCAAGTGCTGACCAAATTCTCTTCAATCTCTTCAATCAACAATCGCACAGCAAGACATCAAAGTGTGTACTTGTACCCAGTACTCTAAAAGACGTAATTGATATCCAAGATTGTCAACGCAGCCAACGTAACAGCTATGAGGGTCTACACCCGTACATTATAACTGCATCTAAAAATTTATAGAGGAGGGGAAGGGGGAGCACCACAGATTTATGTTGTCCCAGCCCTCATCCTCGCATAAAATGACCCTGCGTCACACATCACGTCTTGAGCATTTGACAAGCTGACAGCTGAACTCTTGTCACGACCCCAATTATCAGCCCGCGACATCGACTTACGACTCGACTCTATCCTTCAGTCATGGTCGTCTTTAGTAGAAGGCCAGAGTGTTGAATGTGGCAAACACTGTAACCGGGGGCTTGCTGCTTGTCGCTCATTGGCTGCCTGAAGACGTGTACACGCCACTAAAGATGCACCTAGACACGCCAGTTTGTTTCAGTACCTGTAGCTCTACTTCATGGTTATTGGCTGCGTGGCTTAGTGAAGTGACGCCTCTCATTTAACTGCGCCAATCACAATAAGGTTACTGCAAAACCTCACGTCTGTCATTTGCGTCGTAGAACCCTAAAACTCGTGAGAGTTAAAACATGCAATCACTGATTATGAAGCGGAACTACAGATGTGCTCAAAAGGCACTGAAACAAACTGGGGCGAATTCTTTCCGCGTAAAGTTAGTGGCCCTTGCCTTAAAGAGCCTAGGGCAACCAAGTAGGGACAAGCAGCAGACCCCCGAATGCAACGTTGCCCCATTGAAGATTCCAGCCTTATACCTCAGCACATCTGCTCCCAAGGACCCGAGTATGTCCCGACAGTCAGAACACGCCTTACTTCGGCCGAGTCCCGACACGTCTGTGAATTACTGCGGTCGGTGAGCGCGGCTTGAGCTAATTGGCTCCCGCAGTCTATTCCGGACATAAGTGGCGGGCGATTACGAAACATTAGCCGACGGGAGGTCGACGTAACCGGCCATCCTCGCCGAAGATCTCGCAGTCAGACGTTGCTGGGGAAATACATGATGGATGAGATAATGACGGAGCCAGGGAAGAAATACGACACAGCACGGCGCGCAGAAGAACCAAGTTCCTGGAAGGACGAGCGATTATTTCGAGCCACAGTTACTGGTCAGAGCGCAGCACAGATGAGTATCAGTCGACATGGAACCTTCTGGTTTACAACCAAAAAAGGTTTAACACAAGCTTTAGTTACAGTAATTATCGAACGCTCCAATTAACCGATCATTTTGCGAAAGCAACCCACAGGGTTGTCTATATGTAAAATACATGGTTTGAAGACAAGTTTTCTTGTTCTGCATGTTGCCGACAACAATTCGTCCTGTAAGTTCTTGGCCACGAACGCGAGGATTCATTAGGCGTATTTTGGCGGTTGAATTGGTAGCACGTTTCAGAACCAGAGCATTTTCACGACTACGGTAGCCGTAGTGTTTGCAAAACGTACTGCAAATATAGACCGTTCACGATAAAGTGAGCACTGTATAAAGTTTTCTTTCAACCATTTTGCAGCCATCTTTACTATTTTTAATATGAAAATTTCCATGTAACTAAAAACCAGTGTAATCATTTCAACACTCTCAAAAGCTAACATCTACTGGCCCAATAAAATTTATTTATAATTAAAAGTTCTGCTTAGTGCTCAGTCTATAGTGAACAGCTGCCTGCCGTCTACAGTTTTGGCTATCTGAGTAGCGAGGTAGGCTACAAGGTTCGTTTACAAGGATATGCTGTATAGTTCTGTAATTTCCGTTTGTGTATAATGCACAGGCTGACCTGGATTTGTAATATAGCACGTAGTAAAGTAGTTCATGATGTAGCGTGCTATTCTCAAATTAGCATATGAAAACATAATTTAAAGAGAAATTTTGAAATTCCCGCCCGACTCAGGCAATTTCGGTAACAAATAATCCTTACGAGCTTGCTTGTAAATACAAATGTTACACGGCAAACACTTACCAGCCTATTATTGATTCAACCACGAAAATACGCCTCCTGTTATGGTGAAGTTAGGTTCAAGCCGCATGTAGATGAGGGAAGTTACATGCAATCCAGCCAATTGGCAGATTTTCAAGGCATCATATATTTATTTGGTCATTTTTATGTACCTTTGAACAACACAAGCTCTTGGTAGAGAAACACGGGAGAAACAGAAGTCGGCCAGTACCTGTGTAAGGGTGTTCAAGTGCGATAAAATCATAATATTATATTTTTATGAACTAGTGTTAGTTATGTAGACTACACTTGTGAGTACAGTTTTCTCTAACACAACAAGTTTCACTCTCATAGTTTTCTCATAACGGAGCGTCAAAGTCAAAATTTACTTCTTACGCTGCCATGCAAATAGCGAAAACTTCTGATCTACTAAAATGAAATAATTTACTGTGAACTAGCATCCCATGAGCTATGCAATAAAGAATTTTATAACCCACAACGTAATATTCCGAATTTCTTAAAAATATCGCAGAAGTAGAGAAAATAATTGCAAATTCAACTTTTTTTTTTAATATAAAATTGTACATGGGATATTTTTTTAATGATTTATTACGTAGCCCATGGCATGTTATCTCACCGTGAATTATTTCACTACGTAAGTCAATTCGTTTTCACTATTTGACGCACCGTTATGAGAAAACTATGAGAGCTAAAATTGTTTTGTAAGAGAAAACTACACCCACAAGTATCGTCTACAAAACTAACAATATTTCACACAAATATAAAATTATGCCTGTATCAAACTTGAACACCCTTAAGGAACCATCCCAGCATTCTCCTGGAGTGAGCTCGGAAAACCCTGGAAAACAAAAATCAGGATGGCAGGAGCCGGGGATCAAACCCGGATCCTCTTGAGTACGAGGCGAGTGTTTTTACCACTTCTCCACACTGTTAAAAATTTCCGTAAATTCACGGAAATATTTACAGAAAAGTACTGTAATTTTACGGAAGTGGCTTCGGTATTTTTTGTTTAGGGAAATTTGTCCGTATTGCCAGTTTTACGGATGTTTGACCGTAACTTTCCATAAATTCATGGAAATATGTTTCTGCAATTTTAAAGCGTATTTTACTGTGTTTCTTAAAAAAAAAAAGTGGTATTAATGATCACTATGAATCCTGGAGTTAATGTGCATGCACAATGGTGCTAAACGAAAAGAAGACAAGACAAGCTAAGGTAATGTAAATTAAGTGCTGCTTCCTGGTTGTCCACACTTTGCCGCGAAGAGAAGAGCAATACAAACAAGGACTTGTATCGCGCATGGACAAAGGGCCGAACAGTCCAGTAAGTGACGGAAGTGTTCAGGGTAGTGACCACATGGGCGTTCTGGCCGAACTGGGAGCAAAACTGGCATAAGATGCATTTGAATAGCAATAGTCCCCCCTCCGCCGGGCGCTGCTATTGGGCGCTAGGGCCATTAGGAAGGGGGGGGGGGGCGTGTCCTAGGCTGGGAATGGTTGTTGGGGTCTTTCGGTACGAATAGCACCTAAGTGCCATGAGGTCTGTGATTGGCAGACGGCTTAAGCACCGCCCTAGAAGAGGTTGGGCAGGGTGTGAGGGGGGAGGAGAAGTAAGGGGAATGGACAGTTTTGGTACAAGTTATGCCTAAATACCATGAGGGGGAAGTGCTTGTGTGCCCCCTCTCCCGCACCCTATGCTTGTACTAGTCTATCTCTACCCTTATGGCACACCCCCTCCCTGTCATAACCCCCTTCTTATGATATACCATTCCTGTCTTAAAGCATACCCCTGTAGGCTATCCTACCTCCTCCCTTTCCTTATGACATACCCTTCTAGCCTACCCCACTCAATGGCCACATGCATCTTATCATTTTATATTCTCCTTGCTTCATCACAGCTGAAAAAAATCGCACCTGAACTCTGTGCTTCGTGCTGGGTTTATGAACCTTTAAAGTTATTTATTTCTATAGACTAAAAACTTTTTGTCATAAAGTAACTAATGAAGTTCTCTAAAATCAGGATGTCAAATACAAAAGTTGTCACCTATAAAGTTGATATCTTACCACTGCACAGAACTCACTAACTGACAAATTATCACTGTGGTACAGTGGTTAGAGCTTCTGCCTGGCAACTATACAGTCGTGGGATCGAACCCCAGCGAATTTGAAAAATTTTTCTGAATACTAAATAGTGCGTAATAATCTCGATAAATCGTAGTCAATAAGAAAATGTAGTATTTCTGGAAAACGGAGTGCTAGTAAATTAAATAAATTTAATATTTTTGCGGAAAACGGACTGTCCGTAATTTCACGGAGGGTTCCGTTATCAAGAAAAACTGAGTGTCCCTTACTTTACGAAGATTTTTGGATGATTTTTTGCCAGTACTTTTCCGTAATTTCACGGAAATTTTTTCTAACAGTCAGTCCACGCACTATGATTAGCGGCACGAGTATTTCGAGTATTAATCTGGTAGCAGTCTAGACTTCTGAGTCCTATACACACACTGGCCAGAGTCGAGTATCCATTGGCTCCTAACCATACAAGTGGGTAGCCCCACGACTAATTTTATTATCTACTACTGGCTTGCAGTCTACAAAGGTGTGTCAAAACAGCTGTCGTCTATTCACAGACGTTACAGTGATATACAGGTAATTGGCGTTCAACCTGACCTACAATCAATACGCGAAATACTCGTGCCTCTGACTATAATATACTAAGTAAAGGAACAGCTAACCTATACTATTTAATAACGACTTTCGTATAAAGAGTACTATAGGTAACACCAAGTGTATAAGCTGTGTTACAATGCGTCACGATTATCTGGTTGCATGCGAAACTTCTGCACGTCTTTAATTAGGTTCATTTACGAAATAAACACTTCAGACTATATATATAAATTTAAAAAATGCAGCAATCTTATTAGAAAAACGATATTGGGGCTACTCAAAACGGCTTAACACGGGTTTTCTCTGACTTTTTAAGCAACAAAAATACCACCTGTATTCGCAAGATTCAAAAATTTAAACATTCATTGGCCTTCACTAGATACTGCATACATGTAGCGGCACTGCATGTAAAACCATTGGATTTGTTGCTATTAAAAAATAATAAATAAATAAAAAGTATGATTAAAGGTGATTGGTGGTTTATCGCACGAAAACTTGACTGATTGCTAGGTTTCAACGCACGTTCAGCTTGTGAAAAGATTACTGGCTTTTACCTGTACGAGGAGAAGGTACCCAATTTAACTGCACCAATAAGAATACGCTATTGTAATATTTGATGTCTATCATTGGTCTGCAGACAGCTACGTTCTGTCAGACGTACATCACCCTGTCATACATGTCACAAGAAACTATAGTGTTTTCAAGAGTATGTTGTCACAAAACATTTTCGCGATATGCCAACATCTTCTAAGTACGATATATGTGAGACAACAATGCACAGATTATTCAATATGAAAATTCTGTTGTTTAAAAAAATATTTTCAAAACCGCTGTTTACATACCAGGCATGGTCTAACGATCTGACGAAACAACGCCATACTAGGCCTGTCTTGTTTTCCTAACCACAAAATGAAGGCCTATTATCAACTGAATACATTATCATTTGTCTTTATGTTTCCCTTACTTTAAGTACTTCGACAATACACACTACAAACGTACCGTCCAAGTAATAGCATCTGAAAAACAATTGAGAAACTTATTTTCGATACGAAAATATGGTGTTATTAATTACTTTATATTTGTAAATAAGCATAAAACATTAATATTCCGAAAATAAGCAAAATCATTACAATATTTTCCATATAGTATAGTATTTTTCAGAAAAAGAGCAACACTATCTTTTGACAGAACTTATAATTCACTTCCGAATGTTTCTCTAACGCTATTTTAAAAGTTTTCCGAGCACACTTAAGACACAACTGTTACATTTTTCACGAAATCCCAATAGTGCAAAGTAAAATAATACTTAGAAATATAGAATATTTGCCACAATAACATACATAATCAACTAGTTCACTGTTCACTGCAAACAGCCATACTGACCTGACTTGACTTTAGGTTTCCTATTTATCGAAACTGTAAAGTCACGCCTGCGTGACATTAGCTCAGCTTAGGTTAGAAAGAAAATATGTTTTCTTATGGGAGAGTTTGGTACAGGGAAATATTCTGCCGCTAGTTTCGCTGCTGTAGTTAACAGGGCTAACAAAACATGAAACCATAGGAAAATTAAATTTCACTATACTTGAAGAGAGAAGTCGTTTAATTTAGTTTAAAAGTGAAAAACAAAGCATTTTTTGGCTTTCGAATTATCAATTTCATGTAACTTAAAATTCAGGAAAGTTCTGTGATCGATTAGCTTACACATAGGCCTATAACCGACACCAGCGCTCATGCGGAAGAAATTTCTCCTGTACCAAACTTTTAACATTGATCAGTAGAATTATCCTTAATTTAGCTTTGTCGACGCCATTATGTACGTTTACATAAAAAGCAATGTATTGAAAGATATTGTTAAGTCAACTGCAGCGGCGGCTCTATAGAGCCTATAGGGTTGTTGGCAGGGAGGGCACAAGTTACAGAGAACTGTAAAGAGTTGTGCACTAGTTGATGCTACAGCCACTACAATGTAGGTGCCGCTTATTGCAGACTGCTTACAACACAATAAGCAGCCAGTAGATATTTCATTATCATTGGTAGGGACGGGAATTTTTGGAGAAAAGATTTTTGCCTGACTTTGCTTCCTGCAGCTCTGCTATGTGGTCAGTGATTGGATGCCGTAACTTCCAGTGTGTGGAGGTTAAACCCGCAAATCACAGACGTGATGTGTCACAGTTATCCGTGTACTGATTGGCACAGTGTAATGAATAACAATGCTGCACAAAAATACTCTCCCAATAGCCATGAAGTTTAGCTGCAGGTGCGCACGTAAGGCACTGAAACAAAGTAGGGCAAAAATCTTCTCTCGAAATTTCCTGTCCCTAATCATTGGTACACGGCGGCGCGTTCACACGAGTGAACAGTTCTCGGCATCTTGTGCCCTACCTGCCAACAAAACTCGAGCCGCCATAGGTCAGATGTTCAAGTCAAATACTGGAGTTTTCAACTGTGTAACCGCCTGGAGTAGCGTCACTCAGCAACCTGGTCACAGACACACACGTCTCGTACGACGTGTGTACGTGAGACACTCTGCACTTCCGTTGCCCCGCCAAGCCACACATCTGCGCCTGTAAATCCAAGGCTACAAGGATCCGTAGTGGTCGAGGGGTCAGACCTCTCGCCTCCCACCAAGGCTTCGATACCTCGCGGGGGCGGGCACGTGAGGATCGTGTCGGACGATGCCGTTGGTCGGCGGGTTTTCTCGGGGATCTCCCGTGTCCCCCGCTCTTTCATTCCGATGCCACTCCAAACTCATCTCATGTTACCCTTTACCAGTGCTTAAGACCTCGATGTTAAGCGCTGACCAAAATCTCTCACTCACTCTAAAGCTACAAGGCCAGCTGAACCGGCGACTAAACTCAGTTTCGTGTAACTTCGGTAAAATCTGGCATCTACTTATTATGGGTAATAACTAGATGTGATGATTTATTGCGGGAGAACTTTACTGTTTATTTGGTTTCAAAGTACGTTCAGCTTAACAAATGTTCATTGGCTTTCGTTTGTACTTGGAGTTATTGCTCTATTTGACTAGGCCAATAATAATCCCGTTATTGTAACATTTGATGCCTGCTATTGGTCTTCAGTTGTGTCAGACGTGTATCACCAAATAATAAATGTTGCAAGTAACTGTAGTGTTTTCAAGAGTATGTTAGCACCAGTGGCGGCTCGTGGGTTGTTGCCAGGTGGGGCAGCAGATAGTCGGAACTGTACACTTTTGGTGAACGCACCGTAGACCTACGACCATGAAATATTTGGCGGCTGCTAGATCATTTGTGACCACTCAGTAGTAAGGGGCACCTGCACATCAGCTTGTCAGTGGCTGTAGAGTCAACCAGCGCACAACCCTGTACAGCTCTTGGCCACTGCAGCCCTTCCTGGCAACAACCCACGAGCCGCCACTGGTTAGCAGAAAACATTTCCGCAATATACCATCATCTCTAGTAATAACTAGAGACTCGGAAATTTCGCCAGTTGAACGGCTTGCCGGCTGGACTCCTCAGTCTTGAGCACACGCAGACATCAGCTATTTGCTCATTGCTAGAGCTGGTGATTTTTGTTGAAAATAATTATGCAACATTTTGTTTCGATGCCTCATGTTCACATTTGCATCTCTGCTTCATGGTCAGAGATTGGATGTTTTTAACTCTCAACGTCTTGGGGGATCTACCCGCAAATCACAGACGTGTGACGTCGCAGTAACATTATTCTCATTGGCACAGTCAAATGAGCCACACCTCTGCACAAATACACTCTGGCAATAGCCATGCAGCAGAGTTGCAGATGTAGCGTTATGCATTGATGCAATATGTTGCATAATTATTTTCACCAAAAATCAACAGCTCAACTCAGAGGTAAGGTAAGTGGGCTTTACGTCTCACCGACAGCGAGGTCATTAGAAACGAGTCGGCCATGGCCTTCGTTAATGAACCATTCCAGCATTTGCCTGGAGCGATTTCGGGGAAACCATGGAAAACTTAAATACGGATGGCAGGAGCTGGGGATCGAACCTGGGTCCTGCCGAATACGAGGCCAACATGTTACCGTTGTGCCACCTGGCTCGGTTTCGCTCATTAGAAGCTGCTCCAGTGAGTGTACATTTGAAGGTAACGTGAGGGAGTTTGACGGGCCGTTTAAGGGTGTTCAAGTGTGATAAAATCTTAATTTTATATCTTTATGAAATAGTGTCAGTTTTGTAGACGATACTTGTGAGTATAGTTTCCTCTTACGAAATAATTTTAGCTCCCATAGTTTTCTCATAACGGCGCGACAAAGTCAAAATTTTCTTGTTCTGCTGCCACGCAAATTTTGACAAACCAATTGACCTACATAAACAAAACAATTCACTATGATATTACATCCCATTAGCTATGCAGTAAAGTATTTAATAGACCATAACGTAATATTTTAAATTTTAAAAAAATTACAAAAGTACAGGAAAAAGTTGATAATTAAGAAAATTTTTTAAATTCAATAATAGTTCATGGGATTTTTAAAAATATTTAATTAAGTAGCCCGTGGCAAGTTATTTCACTGTGAATTATTTCACTTGCGTAAGTCAGTTGGTTTCCACTATTTGCATGTCAGCATAACACGTCAATTTTGACTTTGACGCACCGTTAAGAGAAAACTATGCGAGTAAAAATTGTTTCGTATGAGGAAAATGTACTCACAAGTATCGTCTACAAAACTAACAATATTTCATAAAATATAAAATTGCGATTTTATTGCACTTGAACACCCTAAAAAGAAGATTACGTACCACTTGTCAAAACTTGGAATACATCTACCTCTTCTCAAGCATTTCAAAAATAAACTATTCAAGATACAGCATTGCTCATCTTTACCTTAAGAGAAAAAACGATGGTGTGTTGTATCTACTGATTTGAATTTCACATGTCGCCATGTCAAATACCTTAAAAAAATTTTTCAAAAGAGGATATTTGGCGTCTCATTTCTTGTTTCCTTAACATAAACTTTGAATTCTTACATCATTAGGACTAAAGAGCAAATATTTTCTGCAATAACTTCTGTTTAAAATAATGTTTGGTACATGTGGCAATGTTAAGGCATAGAAGGTATTTGTGATGAACTTCTGATATCATAACAGAGTTACATTTTCGTCTTATATTGAATTTGTAATCATTCCTGAAAGTTAACAAATAATTCCCTTGTAATGACTTTTGATGATAATTAATGAAAGATTCCATTATTATTTATGTCAGGCAGATAATCAAAACTATATCCTATGTCATGTCAAAGAGAATATTTTAACAATACTATTTCAATCAATGGTATGATTCGAAAACTGAAAATGCAAGACAATTATTTAACACTTCCCATCAACAACGAGGTTTTAGGAGCCGATGAGAGTGAAGTGAGGTGACGGGGCAGCACAACATCCATGCCCGAGCCGGGATTCTAACCCAGGGCCTTTTGCATCGTAGACAAGCGCCTAACAGACTAAGCTACAGAAGTTGAACACTTGCAAGTGAACGCTGGAAGTCAGTGAGTGTTTTCGCGCAGGTCTTTATTGGCTCACTATCCTCGAGGATGAGTTTCAGTAACAGCGAAAGTAATTGACGTGTACAGGCGTTTCTAATATAACGTTTTACCAAACGAATTCGCCAAATTTCAGGGTCTCTAGTAATAACTGTTAATAAATTATTTTGTATAACTTGTCACAAGGGAAAACAAAATCTACTACACAAATGATGAAATGGACATCTTAAATCCTTCTTGGAACTAAAATTGTTGACTTACATAGTATCAAACACCTAGAACATTTTAAATGTCATGTCTTCAGAACTGTCAAATTTTACTGAAATTATACAAAACAGAGTATCTGCCTCTAGCTCTTAAATTAATTGCTCTAAAACGTTCGTAAAATAAATACACAAATGAATGGTATGGGTACCTATACGTCACAGACAGACCATACAAGAGGAAAGACAACAATATTTTTACTTTTGAATTGTATGCAGTCAAAGTGACTTCAAAAGTTTATTTGTAAAAGTATCTAGTTTATTGTGAAACACCATTACTTTACCTTTGAAAAACTTTGGACCGATGTGCTTTAAATGCAAGAAAAATCTGAACGATTTCTTTCAATATCTACGCCCTCTAAATCCTCTTCGAAAGCGTATGTGAACCGAGGCTGGCTTATTACGACCTTTGTCGCCGATATTGCACAACCACAGGATTTATCAATTTCTAGTCGGCTGGATTAGTTCTCACACGTTGGACGAGATGCGGTCGACAAGTTAATTAAGAGGAAGCCATTATTCTCTGCTGCCCCCGCACGTGTGGCGTCGCGATCGATACCACGTCACAGTATTAAGTTGATAACGGCGGATCGAGAAGAGAAAAGCCACCAGGACACCACCAATAAGTTTATGGCACGACGACCGGAGTCACGGAGTATTCAGACGGAAGACTCGGAAAATTCCAAATGCATCTAGGCGCAGGACACACTTCAATCAACACAGCAGACCATTTTCAAATTTCCGTACACATTGTTCTTATGGAAACAGCGACAAACTAACATGAAGTGTATTACTTAAGGCACTCGCCTACCGGCCGTGTGTTTGTGTGAGTGAGGCTCGGCGACAAGGACTATGTTGACCCGCTCTATCGTAAGGCATTGAAACGGCGTGCAGTGGTATCGTATATATAGGTCACTTGCCTGACTGACACTTTCAGAGGTCACCCCTGGTGGAAAGTTATACGCAAAGTCCATTCCATTGCATGTTTCTGGAATAGTTTCACACGAATCCTAAGAGCAGTTTTCCAGATATGACAGGCTGAGAAAAATATTTTTAGCCATTCTGATGGCCTATACTAAAATTGCTGCGAGTTGTCAAACTTCCTCAAATAGAGTCCTTTCTATTATTTAAATTTGCATATCAATATGAATGTTAACGGATATTTGAAACAGACCTTCGTGATTCTATCTTTCCGTAATGACACGCCTAAAAGTACTTGTTCTACATAAACTTTCTGACCTCCATTTGCTTTCGCACTACTTTGTACAACAGCTCGAAATGATGCCTTTTATCACCCTCTCTGTAACTGTATTAATTATGGATAGTTGTAAGTCGAAATTGTAGACTCCACTAAGAAGGAATCTATTGGAGCATTATCAGTAACTATCACATTTGAGGGACTGAGATTCATAGTGGCGTAAGTCACACATATTTAGTAGTGTTGCTTTTATTCCTAGTATACACTTTTTTTTTAAAAAAATTTTATAACAAATATTTTACTCTTAACTAGATTTCAGAATTCTAACTTTGAGTATTGCAATAGCATGCTGAATTTTGCATGTGTTTAAAAAAATTGTTTATGAGGAAACTATATTAACTGACTTACACCAATATAAATCTAAGCCCATCATGCGTAGATAGATGGTGCTTTGAAAATAGACAGCTAAGTTATTCTATTTTAATGCTATTTTTAGATACCCGAAAAATTCGCGGGTTCAACGACCTACAGGCTGGACTCCAAAGTCCTATGTACACTCTGTCCTCAGCTACTTGTACATTTTTTCGTTGGTTTTGCTTGTGTTGTGTTGTCTATTGTTCACTGTTTTTTGTCTATTTCCATTTTTTTTTCATATTGGGAATCTGGTTCTATATTTGTGTCTGTCTTCTGTGTCTGGGTGATGTGTCGATATTCGACTGAATTCTATCTACAGAATTCTTTGTTGTCTATAGTAACAATTATAAAAAAAAAAAACTGACAAATCCTCCGGGATTGCTTTTTTTTTTCTCTATTTTTGTGTGCGTTTTTTATATATTTTTTTCCTTGTTCGTTTTACGTTATTTGTCATCCAACACAGGTTTGATCAGCAAAAACATGAGCAATGGCGTACGTCCACAAACCAATAAATTCTAATTACTTTTACATTGGCTACTGCTCCAGTGTAATATTACAGTACTGGAGTTCTTGAGAGTTTGAATGTCAGGAGTGGATTTGGTTCTGATCCTCCTAAGAAGAGTCTAACAAAACATTGGCCTAACCACTAAAGCATCGCACTCGTATGGGAGCTCGCAAAAACAACTTCTCCAAAACCATTGAAAATATCCTTGTGAAAGTGACGGAATCCTACTATTAGTAGTGTCACGTGTTTTACAGAAAAGAGCCGATAGAAAGTTGAATCTCAGATTACTGAGTAGCTTGTATCCATTCTCGTTGGGTGGATGATTTTGTGTTTAGGTAGCTGTTCACAAAATAGAAAGCGATAGTGGGAAATCGCACGAATCTTTAGTGTCACCGTATTTATTTCATAACAATGTGACGGTCTGCACCTTGATTGATTGGTGGATAGTTATGCAATTGTTTAAAGACGAACCACCAACATTCAGAATCGGTACACCGGAGTTATTTCGGCCCAGTCATATTCAGATAGTGACATGCAAATAACGAAAGAACGCCTGATATACGGACAGGTTACACTGAAACATAGCAATCAGTCAACATTTCCGGGTTAAACGAATTAATGTATCTAATAATGGCATCACCTTATTCGTGTTGCAATTGAGTTGTTTAAGTGGGAAAAAAATTGTCCTAACAGAGTCAAATCACACAGGGAATTGGAAAATGTGCGAATTCATTTCAGTAAAATTTAGAATTCAAACGCATGTACACTTCTGTTATGTTTGCAACTGGAACACAATATATCAGAAACGCATTGGAAAACTCCGAAACAATAAGACATTGTGAATAAATACATAAATTACTTAATTAATATAATGGCGAAATTTTGTGACACCAAGTATTTACAGACTGAAACTGGGGCAGCAGCTAATGAACAGCTATACATCGAGAACATTTACATAGGACAGTGAAGTCTAACATGCACGTAAATTAACCCGCAAAATTGTCCTGTCCTAAGTACGCTGTAAACCTAAAATGTTTCACTGAGTGTGTCAAAACAAATCTTTGGCAACTTGGTTCCTAATAATTGTTTGTGCATTTGTGCAAAAAAATATTTTACAGTTAAACCCCCTCAGCTCATCCCTTTCCCGAACAACCAATAGGTATTTTTTGGAAGAAATGCTATAGCAATATAAAAACATAAAATTGCCACTTGAATACCGTCACTCATTGGCGTGCACGATAGTCGATCTTTTCGGGGGAGGGGTGACAAGTATGTCTAGTGGGTGAATGACGATCACCGCTTAAAGTGTGGGAAGATTGTCCGGGGGTCATTACCAGGTAAATTTTTATTTCAAGGTGCAAAAGGGGGGCTATGCAGTTTTCAAATATAAACTTTGAATACACCGCGGGTAGGAATATTAAAAATTTATTAATTTTTTTTTTTTTAAGAATATTCTTTGTGGGGGACAATCCCCATCTTAATAGTTTGTGGTGTGGGGAAGGCCCATCCCCCACCCCGCCAAGGACGCCTAAGAGGGCACACTAAGCAGCGACAGCACTTAATTCAGTATGAAATAATCCGTGTACATCCAGACAATCAAGTTGCAGCTTGTGGATTTTACATCACAAGCGCCCACTCTCGTTTTTATTCCATATCGAATTCAATTCGGGGAAGAAAGTTTTCCACTTTTCCTCTACGGTCGTGCTCATTTGTCAGTCGAGCTGAAAGTTATCGAAGTTTATTCAAAACGCCCGTAGTTTGTGGAATCCGTTCTCATCCTTCGCGATGGGAAAACTTCTGCAAAAAAAAAGTTTCAACAAATTATTCACTGGCGACAGCTCCGGTAGACTTTCTCGGCCCAGGATTAGCTTAGCTTTTCTTTTAAAGAAGTTGATTTAAAATGTATTTTTGCGCGGATATATAGCAGCATATTGAACAGACACGATAAAGCTTCCTCTTCAACATGTGACTGGTACTGCATAATAATAATAATAATAATAATAACGCTTGACTATTGTTAATTAAAATGGTGTATACGTGTGTATGTATCTACAGTATTTATGTATGTGCATAAACATGTATCTGTATAATATGTATGTGAGTAGCATGTAGGCCAAGTTATGCACAGTTATGAACGCATTTATTAAAATTATTATGTAAGGTACCTGTACCGAATATGGCCCAATAGTCGCCATTGTGTGATAATGCCGTGAACGACGTGGGATCGATACAGCACTAGTCTGCATTATAAACATACACCACCCATAAATATCTGTCTTACATCGTTGATGTGTTATATTAGTAATATAATTAATTACTTGGGCATGCATGATTAGTGAACCTTAAGAGTGCGTGGTAGATAAATAAACGCTGAAAACATCAATTGATTCCTACGCTTTTTTCGAAGCCAATATGGATAAAAATACTCAATGACAATCCTAGATAATGGTATTTGCCAACTTTATGAGTAAATATTTATCCAGAATTACTAATTCGTTACGCGTGATCTCTTGCGCCGCAGTTAAATGCACGAGGTTCCGGCGTCAGAGATTGTGCCTCAGAAGTTCGTAACACAGGAAACAATTTAGTTTAAAACGTTGGATAAAACTATTGTCCAGGATTGGTATTGTTTAATTTTCGCAAATTGGCTTCAAGAAACCTACAGTTATAGATTAACGCTATTAGCGATGAATTACGTACCACGCCCTCTTAAGCGGGCCATATTCGGTACAGGTACCTTATGTACGTACACAAGCAGGCATGTATGTATGCATGTGAACACGCCGTTTTACATTATCATTAAAAGTTAGCTGGACGTGGCGCATGAGCTGAGTTGTACCGTGGTACGAAAAGTGGATTTCCAAATGGCTTTTCGACATTTTTGTATCTGGAAAAATACCAGCCGTAATCGGAAAACTAAATGTTAAGAGATCTGTGTTGGACTTTTAACACATACTTCCACAAATAAAATAATAGGCTCACCGCTTAAAGTCTCATCTTAAGGGGCCCGCCTCGTTGCCATAAAATCACACTGCGGCGTGTTTGAAGAAAACGTTTTACACCGAAACTAACACACGTGTGTTCACGCCGTTTGTCTACGAAAAGAACACACACTTCAGACGACTGCCCTTAAGTACTTTCAAGACAACACACGTATTAGAAATCCCCTTTTAGGGTACGTCAAAATGGGTTAAAATGGAATTTTCAGTCTGCTATGGCGGAAAATATACTAGCCGAATACATGTGAAACCACTTAAGGGTAGTGCATTGGACTTTAGTAAAATGATTTCGTAAATAAAACAATAGGGTTACCACTTAAAGTCCCATAGGAAATTTGTTTTTTTTTTTTTTGCGAAGACTGCACGCCTTACGCGTAGAGGCGACGCACCGTTGAATGGCCCATACGACGTCGCCCTTAGCACCATACCTCACTCACACAAACACATGTGCCACGAGGCGGGCCCCTTAAAATGATTTCTACGAAAACACTGCACGCTAGTTTAGTAGCCTACTCTGCGCTTAGAGACGAAGCTGTGTTTTATCGCACGTATTTGAGTCGACTTACCGCCTTCTCCGCTTGTCAGCTTAGAAATAACTCTCTAACATCTGCGAATACGTGTGACAAGCGTGACATTATAATCTATCGCACTTCAGTTTACCACTGTGGTTGATTTTTTACAGTCAGATTGCCCTGGATTTGTTTCTCTTCTTCTGAGTAGAGGACCGACTTTTTTTTTTTTTTTTTTTTTTTTTTTTTTTTTTTTAGCAGTTTATCGTGGTGCGTGTAGTAATTCGAAATTTGATAATTTTTGTTATTAATGACGACTCACAAAGTTCAATTAAACAATGAACAACTCGTCAGTTACATAATAGTGATTTAACTTCAGAGAAATCAGAAACCAAACTGTTCGCTCGCAGGTTTATATTATATATCGGTAAGGACCCCTGCTTTTCGCGTAAAGATTTCTGAACCAACTTGTTTCAACGCCATAGTTTTTGGAGAATACAATTATTTTCAAAACAAAAACGCGAATATTTTTTTTTAAATTCGGTTACTATAGAGACCTTGATATTGTCATATTAAAATTATAACAATTAGAGTTTTCCATTTTTATGAATTTTGTGGCTTCAAGCCCTTATATTTGTAAAATTAGTTTTCAATTTTTTAATTGAAAACAAATAATTCTACTTACTAATGCTGTCTAAATAAACGTCCATTAATAAAATAAGTACTCGGCAAAACAGCCCCATCGAATTATTATGACTAGTTTAGACGACCGAGTATTCCAGTCGTTCGCTCGACATATAATCTTTCCACACCCCTTAATAATAAATTTAAAAATTAAAAATTAAAAGTCATACATTGCATTGATGATTATGAAAGCGAACGCAACACTTCTAACAAAACACCAAAAATTAGTAAAGTGATAAACAAAAAATAAACATACATAAACATGTACAGGCACGATAGTAACACGTGTTCAGAGGGTATACAAACCCTCTCAGCAATAGTTAAAAGAGACCCGGTTTCGCAGATTCACTTGAAGTCACGTTAGAATTTGAAGTCATGTTAGTGTGAGTTACCTCCGCGATTGTGACATTGTTTATTAAACTTGTCTGTGAGGACTCTGAACCAACAGCACTCCATGCACGACCAGAAACCTCGCCAACTCATTTGAGAAACATTTAAACTTCAAACTACTGTACACGTTCATTACTTGTGCGATTGGGTTACATTTAATGAAACTTATCCTTGGAGATGTTGATCCAATAGCAGACCTGCATGTAAACACTCACTGACTCTCGCGCTACATTGTCAGCCGTACAACGGCCCACTAACTGGAGCAGCAGACAATGTACAAGTATAGGCCGTTCGGTATAAAGTGAACACTAAAAATTTAACCTTTGAAAAATATCACTAGCCGTTACTGCATATAATTCAACATTAACTATAGTTGCCTTACTACTTGTATGGTTGGCAACGAAATAACACAACATAGTTCCGTGTTTATTCGTATTTAAATACAACAATACTGAAACAAATTCAACCGACAGCGATATGATTGTATTTTATATAATTAATTAAGTTCTTTTTTTATCAAACTATACAGTTACATATCGACTGAACAATTTATCTTACACGCGCAACCATTAAGTGACGTGTCCCAGGAGGCTAGACTTTTCCCGTCGTTAGCTGTTACACGCGGAAAGATACGAATTGGCTGGAAATAGATCTTTAGCAGGGCTTTTTCGAGTGTTCACTTTATTCCGAACCGCCTATAGCTGAGGACACAGTGTATACAGGACTGTGCAGTCCAGCCTGCTTGTCGCTGAATCCACGACATTTCCGGCTCTCTAGCAATATTTGTGATCAAATACCGCTTCTTTCGAAACGTCAACAAGCTTCGCCGCTACTGAGTGCTAGGGACCTGAAAAAATCCTCGTTTTCTTTTGGGTCCATGTTAGATTTCCAATAATTACCCTACCCGTAGGTTAAAGGCTTAAAAGCGACGGAGCTGTAAGGTCAACCTTGAAGCGCGCATCAAATGCCGCGTCGTCTCAACGAGCCAAGCGCTGAAATAGCGTGCAAGCTTCCCGCCGAACGGATTTTACTATGGGACAAGAGTTGTGGAAGGTGCTTTCTCTTACGTTTGAAGCTCGGGAACTGGGAAGGCGATAAGTCGAATATAACACGTCCGTCAAACACCTCATCGCCTCTAAGGCGAGAGGGACTAGACTAGCATACAGTATTTTCGTAGAATGTGTTCTTAAGGCCATGAGCTTCGATTTATTTCAAACAATTGCAAATAATTTGAATATTTTTTAACCAAATGCTTTGAAAAAAATTGAGACTGTGTATAATCGTAGAGTAGGCCTACTCAATTTTTCCAGAGCGTTTTTTTAAATAATGTACATTTTGCTAGCAAAAAATTATATTGCTTCATTTTGGCTTATTTTGACAACAAAATATGTGCTACTTCAGGGGTAAAAATCTAAAAATATGTTTGGTGTATTGCAACAGAAAAATTAAGATGCAAACTATGATACATAAGTGTTAAAACTGCCAGAATGAATTATTTATATATATATTAATTTGCGATAAAAATATTTTCTAAACCACTGCTAAACTAAAGAGCGAAGGCTTAAACGGGGCTTCTAGCGATGACCCTGTTGTTTTATGTGTGTAAAGTTTGTGGTAAAGTCCATTGCAGATTTCAATGGCTTAGTTTCACGATTACGATCGATATTTTTCTCAGCACTTAGCACTTTTGAAGAGCTTGGTAATCATGTTTATAATAGGCGGCATTTTTTAAATCATAGGGACACAGTTTGAAGTATGTCTTCTTTTCGTAAATAAACGCATTGGAAACATTTTAATAGTTACACAAGAACAAATACTTTCCGTACCACGTTACAGCGCGGCTCACACGTCCGGTCAACTAACTCTTAAGCGGTGACCATATTATTTTATTGGTGGAAAGTCTGCTCCTAAGTTCAGTGCAGGTCGCAATCTGAGTTTCATATACATCTAGTTAGTACATTTTGAAGTACGGGCAGTCTGAAACTGCCGCTTTGGAGGGCTTAGAAACAGTGATTTTAATGAGCGTCAATGTAAAAAAAACTTCCTAAAATGTCTAGGAAGTTATTATCCCAGACGCAGTACGGGAAAGTTACCATACTTCCGCCTTGTAAATATGCAAACTTTTACAGTTGTTACAATACAAGTCTGGTAACTTAAGTATGCATTTGACTGTTTTATAAAAAGGTTTAGGAGTGTTACCATGGATGTCTGGGAAACAATTCTACCATACCTACTTTCTTAGCGCTCCTATACGCACGTCTGGTACACTTACAAACTATTTTTTAGAGCGTAGTGTATTAACAATGAGTAGACCCACGATTTTATGGTGAAAAGATTTTTGCAGCATTTGGTTTCAATGCGTCATGTGAACATCTGCAGCTCTGCTACATCGTCTGTGATTGGATGATTTTACTCTCACTGGCCTTGGCGAATTACAGACGTACGGAGTCACAATAATCTTATTCTAGTTGGAGCAGTCAAATGAGAAACGTGTCTGAACAAAGACGCGCTGCCAATAGCCGTGAAGCAAAGCTGACGATGTGCACGAGAGACGCTGAAACACAGTGGGGCAAAAATCTTTTCGCGACAAAGTCGTGGCCCTAACAATGAGGTTCCGACCTTGTCTGAAGTGTGTTTTCTTTTCGCGCGTTGGCTCAATGGGAACACGTAGGAAATTACTAACACACTGCAACGCATTTGAAGCGTGGGGCAGACGGCGCCCTTAAGATCGAATCATTTAATGGAATAGGTCCTTATTGACACCTCCTCTAGGGCGCTGAGCCAATGAAAACTGGAGCAACTAGCGAGCAGCCAATGAGCGGCTGCCTGCTCGAGTACATATATACATATTCTAGGCGGCTATCCTACAGGTCAGTGAACCGTCGAATATTTAATCTCTATTGGTTGCGTATCCGAGGGACTTGCCACGATACAACTCGCAGAGCACGGGCTTCATGAAATACAGTAACTGCACTGTATTTTCGCTGGCGAGGGGAAACAAATGGAAGCGACATCGCCTTTCACAGAACGTAAGCACGGTCTGTTCACATAGCGTTCATTCCTATTACTTGAGCAAACAACGGAAGATAAAAAAATAGAAACTCGCGCACGTATACGAGGTAGGTTGGTTGGTACTACCTGTACACACATCCGGCGATGCGAAAACATTTTCCCCCGGTTACGCCCGGCATCACTCCCAGACCGCATCCGGAAGACAAATTTACTAACGCAGTGGCGGCGCATACGAAGAGACGAGCAGCTTTGGGCACCCGAGGAATAGGGATGTCGGAAAAATGTCGATACATCAAAACATCGATAGATTCCAATCGAAGTATTGATATGTGTCGTCGATATCCCCATGGACGATATATATCAGTAGGCTACCGATATTTTTCTGCAATATTTCTGGGCGATATTTTTCCTTAAGTATTTGACAGCAGCGTTATTTATGAATAAAGCAAACATAGTTAAAAAAATAAAAGCACCTTTATAATATTATTGAAAGGTCAATTAAAAGAAAATAATAATGCAATCAATTCAGCAGGATTTTAAATCTTACAACATAATTTCCAAAATAACAACGTAGTTAACAAGATTTTTTTTTTTTAATTTTTACAGTAACATTTTTTTAAAATGTAAAGCTATACATTTATATCAGACTATTTGTTACATTAACAGTAAAATTTATCAACTGTTTTTCTTTCTCATTGTATTTTTTACGAAGCTTTAGCTTTTCTTCTTCTTACATTTTGCCGATTAAAGAACGCGCTGGAACACGTTAGTATATGTTCTTTACCTCCCATCTTCCTAAAATCTCTTCTGACTAAAAAAAAAAAAAGAAAATAATAAAGGAGACAGCTATACAGTATTAGCTAAATTATACAAATAAATCGACGTATCGAAATATCGATATATTCCCCCAATAATTTGAAACACGATATTGATATAAGAAGGAAAATAACGATAATGTACAGACACACACACAATTTTTGATATCGACATCCCTACGGAGGAACAATTATTGGTGTTCTTCCGGAGCTGCTCTCATATCCATGTGTTCCAGCTCCACCCCCTTCCCCAACCCCTAACGTATCTTCCCTCAGTTTCTGCAAACACGCGCACAGCAGGGGCAGGCGACGTCCGGGCGGCGCATCGCTGCCAGGCGATACATAAAAGAGAACGACTCCTCTCCACCAGACCCCCCCCCCTGGGTATTTTTCCCTTGCCGTCTCCAGGCCCGCGAGCTATAAGCGAATGCCAGCAGAGTTATTCCCGTTTGTAAACGAACACAGAGGATGTCCCACCCAACTCAACTCCTGCCAAAGTTTCGCGATGTCGCTGTAAAGATATGTTTACTCAACGGCGACGTGAATCTCGCTTGCTGCCCCTGACGTATCCATTCCAGTTCTCTGAAATAAAATATTTTAACCCCATGCCCTTCTTCCACTCTTTGTGTATGTACGTATCAAATTTGAGGATAGGGATAAAACAGGAAGAGAAGGCATTTTAGCCTTAATTTCGCCAAAAAAATTAAAGATGAAACAAATAAATAAATGCATGGGTTTGTTGACATACGCCGACGCTTAAGGTGGTCGTCTGCATAGGCCGCAGAGCTGTGTACAGAACTTCGGCCGTTAGTAGAGTAATCGAAAACTACTTAACGCACGTGAATTATGTCTGCTTAGGAATAACATATAAAGACGGTTATACTTGTGAATACACATTTCAAGTGCACACAACTTATTAAGGGGCCTCCCTTCCTGCCCTTCGAATGCGTTGCAGCGAGTTACGGCTATTATCTTTTTGACGAAACTGTTTAACGCGCATTATATCTGTATATCTACGAAAGGAACACACACATCAAACTATGTCGCTATAGTTTTAAAAATTCGGCAAACATTATTTTCAGGCCTCTCAAAACGGCCAAAAATCGCTATTCCAGAGTGTCGTATCTGGAAAATTAACAATCTGATTCGGAAAACACAACTATAGAAGCAAGCGTTAGACTTTGAACAACGCTGCCCATAAACAAAATAATATGGACACCACTTAAAGTACCACAGGAAAAAGGTTAATAGTAAAGCACTGCACGCCATCTTAGGGGCTTGTTCAGAGAAGCGATAATTTATTACATACGTGGGTTAGTGGCAATCCTACCGCTCCTGCCTCACACACACAAGCGCAGCCTATCTAGGGAGGCCCCTTAAGAGGCAGTTCCAGTGTTTCAGCCGCATTTATGCAACCCGCATTAACCCCATATAAATCAAAGCTAATATTACCTTCGCTATAGAAATATAAGTATTACACATCAACATTATCTTCGCGTTTTATGAAAGGCATAATCGTTCTTATTATCGCTGCGTTCGCCGAAGCCAAGTAGGCCTATAAATAATGGTAGACTATAAATTTTACAAAACTTTTTTATTAGGTTATTAATGTAACCGTTTGTTAAATTATATTTTGCAGAACGCAGCGAAAATTAGAACGACTGTGTCTTTGATAAAGTGTGAATGAGATGTTGACATGTGTAATACTCTTACTGCTATATATAGCGAAGGTAACATTAGCCTTGATTTATATGGGGTTAATGCGGGTTGCATACATGAGCCTGAAACACTGGAACGGCCTCTTAAGAGGGCGTGGTACATAATTCAAAACTAAAAGCATTAATCTATAACTGAGGGTTTCTTGAAGCCAATTTGCGAAAATTAAACAGTAGCAATCCTAGCCAATAGTTTTAGACAACGTTTTAAACAAAATAGTTTCCAGAGTTGCAAACTTCTGAGGCACAATCTCTGAAGCCGGAACCTCGTGCATTTAACTGCGGCGCAAGAGATCACGCGCAACGAAATAGTAATTTTTAGTAAATATATACTCATAAAGTTGGAAAATACCTTTATCTAGGATTGTCATTGAGTATTTTATCCATGTCGGCTTCGAAAAAAGCGTAGAAATAAGTTTATATTTTCTGCGTTTATTTATCTACCACGCACTCTTAACGCATGTCCCCTAGCGGCCGAAAATGGCGAAAATAGGAGTATTTGCGGTCTTTTTAAGGCATGTAAATCTTGGCGCAAAATGTTTTAAAAGGCATAGGCGTGTACAACACACCTTTGCGAACAATAACACATCATAAAATGACAGGGTCGCCAGTGAAAGTCTCACACAGGTACGTTGTCGACGTTAAGACTGCACGCCAGTTGAGTGACTGGCGCCTAGAGGCTAGGTGGAGGCGTGACGCGCGTGCTGTGTCGTCCTTATCGCTTCCACACTTATATGCCATGAACACACAAAATACATTCACACAGGCGGACACCTTAAGGTTTTAAAAAAATATATGTTGCATGACGATCAAACCAACCACAAAACTAGAATCTCAAAGGACTTCGGTATTTCAGTATAGTTACATAATTTATATCAGATTAAAGCATCACTGATAATATTTCCCTAGTTACAAATTTATTTATACCCAGTATTTGTTAGACAATAGATGTTGACCGGGTGCCAAAATACTTAGAAACAGTACGTAGCCTACGATATAAAACGTATTTCGACGTCCTCTAACATTTTCAAACCCAGGTTTTTAAAACTGTGGTATCTCAAAATATAGTAACTGGATACGATAAAATATACGATAGTGCCAACTTTGCTAGTGTACTAGCATACAATAAAGGTATATAATCAAACTCAGTCGACGGGAAGTCTGCACGCCCCTTCAATGGCTTGCGTCTAAAGGCGGTGTAGTATTTCGTGAACATGCCAGTGCCGCCCTTACTGCCTCCAAGCGCACGGCTGTCAGATTCCGATAAAACTTCCAGGTAGACGATCATCTTAATTTTCACCAACGAAAAAAAAAAAAATCTGAAATACTGTGCACTCTTATATTTAAAGCATTAACATGTAAAAGCGTAATATGCTTTCTAAAATGCTAGTCATACTTGGTTCACTACCTGTAAATTTTGACTGTTATGAGATTACTTGTGTGTTAAGTACATGATAGCTGCGAATTAGGTAGACAATATTAGTTCTAACATGAAAATTTCAATGTATGCACTACAAGATTATAGGCGGTTCGGAATAAAGTGAGCACTCGAATAAACCCTGCTACAAATCTATTTCCAGCCAATTGGTATCTTTCCGCGTGTAACGGCTAACGACGGGAAAAGTCTAACCTCGCTGGACACGCCACTTTATGTTTGGGCGTGTCAAATAAATTGTTCAGTCGACACGTACCTATATAGTTTGATAAAAAGAATTTTATTAATTATATAAAATACAATTATATCGCTGTCGGTTGATTTTGTTTCAGTATTGTTGTATTTCAATACGTATAAACACGGATCTATATTGCGTGATTTCGTTGCCAACCATACAAGCAGTAAGGAGACTATCGGTAATGTTGAACTATATGTAGTAACGGCTAGTGATATTTTTCAGAGGTTAAATTTTTAGTGCTCACTTTATTCCGAATGGCCTATACATAGTTTTAATTAATGTACTCAGAACAGCCACAAGTTACTGAAGGTGTGTAATAGATAGGGACTGGAAAATTTCGCGCATTCAATGACATGTAGGCTAGAATCCATTGCATTATATATACTCAAGGCCCGTTTATTCGTTCATTGTCTACTGTTCCACTGAGTAGCAGCTGGTGGACGAATAGTCGTGGCTTGAGAATGCATAGTACAATGGATACTAGTCTACGGGTAACTGAATTCGTAATAGAGTACACAGATAAGCTGTTGATGCACCACTCTTCTTCAAACAACACATTTCTATTAAAATGTTTCTGCTGTTGAGTAAAACCAGAATTATTAATAATAACTTCGTGTCCCAGAAATATGTTGCAAGGGTACCTGCGGTGACCATATAATTTCTTTGGTAGAAAACCTGAAGCAAAATTCAGTGCACGTTTCTGAGTTTCGTATACATCCGGTTAGTACATACATTGTGAAGTGCGACAACCTGAAAAGGCTATATTTAGCTACATTGGAGGGCTTCGAATCACTGTTTTAATTACTATGGTGGCATTACAATGACATTGCGTCCTTGTCCGAAGGGTGTTTTTTTTTGCGTACGTTGGCACAATGGGTGAGGCGAGAGGGTTTTACGGCCCTACTGTTGCCTTAAGATGGCGTGGTAGATAAATAAGCGCTGAATTCTTCAACTGAGATCTACACTTTTTAAAGTCAATATAGAAAAACTACAAAACAGCAATCCCTGTTAACTATATTTGAGAACTTTATTAGTAGGGCCACGATTTTGTCGCGAAAAGATTTTTGCCCCACTTTGTTTCAGTGACTCACGTGCACATCGGCAGTTCTGTTTCAAGGTTATTGGCAGCGTGTCTTTGTTCAGACACGTTTCTCATTATACTGCACCACTCAGAATAAGATTATTGTGAGTCTGTACGTCTATAATTTGCCAAGGCCAGTGAGAGTAAAATCATCCAACCACAGACGATGTAGCAGAGCTGCAGGTGTGCACATGACGCATCGAAACCAAATGTTGCAAAAATCTTTTCGCCATAAAATCGCGGCTCTATTTATTAGCAAACATTTATCCAGAACTATGCATTTGTTAAGCGTGATCTATTGGGCCGCAATTAAACGCAAAAGATTTCGGCATCAGAGATTGTTCTTCAGATATACGTTACACGAGAAAATTCTTTTTCTGAGAAAGTTGGCACAAATTACTGTCTAGGAATGCCCTTTTTTTTTTCCACAAATTAGCTTTAAGAAACCTATAATTCTAAACTGATGCTTTCAGCGCCGATGAGGGCGAAGTGAGGGCCTTGTTACGGAGTTTTGCAGTGATTTCGAAAATATTTTTTTTATTGCTACCTAATACTCATATCAAAATTTCGCTGCACAGTTTTGACACTTATGTGTTATAATTTGTAGCTGAATTTTTTTGTAGAATTACACTGAACGGTTTTTTAGATTTCATTACCTAAAGTACCACGTTTTTCGTCGTGAAAATTAGCAAAAATGAAGGAAATTATTTTTTTGCTGGCGAATGGTACATTATTTTAAAAAAACGCGTCCATAGTATTGTGCATCGTGTAATTGCACATTGACTCAAATTTTTTTCAAAATTTGAGTTATTGGCACCAGTCTGAAAAAAAAAAAACTCGGGAACAAGCCCTTAAGGGCAACACAAACATCCATGGCAGAGCAGCGATTCGAACCCAGAACCTCTCACACCGTAGACCGGCGCCTAACCAACTACACTACGAACACCGGCTTGGCACATGGGACTCACGTGGAACGGTTTCGTAAAAAAAAATAACTTCCCTACATATTACAACAAATTTGAAGTGCGTGGTAGGCTGAGTCATTAAATCAGTAAAAACCACTGATAATAAAGCAATAGACACTGATTACCATTTATAGTTCAGACCTTCCAGAATGGAATCAATGTATCGTTTCTGATTACCAGTGGGTTGTTACTGACTGATTTAATGCGTTGGTGCTGCTTCATAACGCAACCTGTGAATATTTTTATTCTGATTTAGAATGTTCTAAGCACAAATCACGTCATTTTCTAAACACGCCAACCATAGCCAGTTGAACACACGAGGAGTAAACACTCAAAAAACGACATGTCCAGAAAAATCCGAAAATGAGGTAAAATTTATTTTTATATAATGTTGGAGAGATACACATGAATATCTAGTTGGATTTCATCATAAAATCACCTCTCCCATTTAAAAATGACGCGAAAATGATTGTTATCATTACAAACTACACGCGTTCATCCAACAGTAGCTTGCATTCAAAGCAAGGGTACTACGGCTGTTATCTATTGGTTGACGTAGTTTCAAAAAGTTGCCTCTGGCAAGTTTCTTTAACTTTTAAAGCCAAGCATACCCATAGTATTCATTCAGAACTAAACATGACCATATTTCATTAGTAACATACAAAATATAAGATTCTCATATCTCATAATAATTACCGTAATCTGACAGTTAAATTTACCTACAACAATATGCCTGCCATTATTTATTTATGTTAGTATCGCAACATACGGTATCAGTATTTCAAAATTTCTGTAAAATTGGATAAGGTGGACATGCCTGGTATTGACAATTTGTTCCTCATATACGATTATACAAGACATAGGATGTTACACTTATTTGCAGAATACGCTGGCAGAAAGCATTCTCACGATTTTCCGCCATCTCTACTCACGTGGTTGTCACGAGGTGCGCCTGGAGAAGGTGGGTGGAGGCAGAAGAGACGTGTGTATTACGTCGTCCGGAGGTCATTCACCTCGCTCGCGGTCACTGGATAGGCAGAAGCCAGGACCCAGAGAGCAGGCTATTTACACAGCACGGTGATTCTGCAGGAGACTGACTGGCACCCCTCCCCCTTTCCCACTTCCACAAATAAACACGCTAGGCTCGTCTCGGCCGCACATGCCAGATGACACACATCGCGAGCCTCGTATTTTGTAACCACGTCGTCTCTCGCCCCGCCGTCTATTTATAACGAACTGAACACACTCAATCGGCGTCCGCAGAAAAAAACACAACTGAAGAACTGACGGAGGCAGCGGGCATCGGCAGAAGGTGGTCTCAACAGCATCTGAGAGTTCTTTGTGTAGCATCCGGTTGTTTTTCCCTCCGAGTCTTGGGTGTCTGCCAAACGCCACACAATTAGAGGCTGACGTGCAAAATATGAACTATACATTTATCTGGGGTGTACAGTAGTTCTTTGACTCAGTGCCTATTAGCATGTATCGATCAATTAGCACTGTTAGTATTATAGCCAGAGACACCCCGGAAATGTCGCGGGTTCAACGACCAGCCAGCTGGATCCACAATCCTTGTTCTTGCTCCACTGAGTGGTATTGCTGAAGTCACCGAGTATTATCATGCACGGTTTGATGTTGGTTCAGAGTCCTAAAGGCAGACTTACAATAATCCGTCGCTTCCGTCAGTCGACCGTCCGTCCGTCAGTCACGTGACCTTCAGCCAATCAGAGGGTTCCAATATTTCCATCCGTCCGTCCGTCGAAAGCTTGGCAAGCTTTAACTTTTGACGGGCGACGGATGAAAACACAGCCTCAGAGATTTTATGGTTAAGTACAATAAACACTTCACCGTGCTCAACTAATCACAGACCTTAGCAAGATTTGCCTCTAAACACGGATTGGGTACGGAAAATTAACTACGTATTATATAGAATTATTCACGACGGACTGTGCTAATTTTGTATGTCGATAGATCATTTAAAAGTAAGAAATATGTTTTAATTTGTCCGCTAAGTGAGTATAAAAGTACTAACGCTATTTTAAAAATCAACGTTAAAATTAAAAATTAAATATTTTTAATAAAATTAGGATTCATGTATATTCCTGTTTAGTGACGTTTTATAGTTGGGATACTTAGTAACATTTTTTTTTATGTAAGAAATGAAATGTTTTTATCGATTTTCAGTGTAGTGTTATTTCCACCACATTCACATTACGGTCAAATTAAAAACACATTTTCAAGTTTTTTATGCGTTATCACCACACAAAACTAACACACTCCATCCTATCTCCCTGCATATTTATTACTGGAAGATAAAACACAAAGAAAATCATATTTTTGAAAATAAACTGAAAACGATAGTTGGGAAAGGCGCCAAATTTTCTCAACAGTAAAATTATGTGCTGTCTTTTGGAGCGTATTTTTTTTTTTTTTTTTACAGAAAACACGTGCACCTGAACAATTGTACCTACGATAAGTTTATCTCCCAGCTTCTCGTATACACACAGATATAGTCTGTCCCACATAAGAATGACCGTTCTGAAAAAAACATTTTGTACGCAAATTTCCACAGAAAAATACTTTTGATTTTGCTGTACTGCATAGATTGACAGCCAGCTGCGTGTGTTTGAGCCAAAATCACTTTTGAGAGAAGAAAACACTGCTTATTTAAAGGTAACAGTTGAAAAAAATAAATGCCAAGTCATAAAGTGGAATTTTTACATGAGACGGACTATACTCCACTTTCCTTCCACCGCAGTTCCACGTTGGAACCGAAACAAGACTTACAATTATGACACAGGATACGTATTTTCCCATTCCCGTCACGTTTGTAATACAAGAATGATCTGCACGTGAAATATTACTGCATCTCCATGAATCTCATTTGTCTGAACATCACACGAAAGATTTGTCTTTATTTATGGATAAAAAAGTGGGTAAGGGTAATTGCACAGAACCTTATTCATGATATAACATTTCCGGCGGAAGGTGGAATCGAACCAGCAGGCCTACCCCTTACGTAAATGAGGGATGCTCTGAAAGAAATATCTTGTAGTTACCATACTAAAGTTAAAATATATAGGAACAACAGTCAGTGGAGTGGTTGGTACTATTTTGTTTGTTCGTATAACAATCTGTTCTGTACAAGAAAGGTACTTTATGTTCCTTCTACAGAACAGATTGTTACGTCTACGGAACAAATCGTCGCAAGAACACACTAAAAAATTTGTAAAATTTACCAAGATTATCTTTGTAAAATTATTCGCTTGTAAAGTTTGTAATGCTACAAAGGAATTCTTTGTTCTTACACCGATAGTTCCTGCCCTGGAATTTTTTTTTGTAAAAATAACAAGGCATTTCTTTGTAGTTTCACATACTTTTGTAAATATAGATGATTTGTTTATAACGTTACAAATATACATAGGAAAAATGTAGTTTATCGAAATCACAGTTTCGCGGAAATTACATAATTATACACAAATCACAAACTGCGTAGCGCATTCTCCTGAAACAAAGTTAATTTTTATAATGAGAGCATATATGCATAAGGTTATCGCTTAACTTACTGTACATATTGTATACATAGAAATAAACTAATATCACACAGCACCAAAAGGAAGGTGGTCTAGGTGGACGATAAGTAGTACCTATGCGTGGGGATGCGCTTTAGTATCCGATTGCCTCCATGAAACTTCTTGTTTTATTTTCAAAATAATTTCATGTAAAATTTGTTTAATATATATTTAATATATAAGTTAGGGTCATTATTAAATGTAATGAGTATTTAAAATTTAACTGAAAATACAACCACGAAGCTATCCCTAGTAATATACAAACACTTCTTTTATTCTTTTACAAAGACAACCTTTGTATTTTATAAGGAATTTCTTTGGAAGCTGAGTTTCCAAACATTTTTTTTTGTAAAAGTACACATTTTTTACAGTGAACAATGCAGATAGTACCGAGAACCAGACTGAACAGTTGTACCAACTTCAACACATTTGTAGAACATCTGTTAGGGGGGGGGGGGCTCAGGTCCCCTGCCCCCTCCCAACCCTTTTATGGGCGCCCTCGCTTACGTGCACATCTGCAGCTATGCTACGTAGTTATTGGTTGTGTGTGTCTTTGTGTAGGAACGTCACTTATTTGATTGTGCCAATCAGAACAAGGTTAATGCGATACCGCATGTCTGTCAGCTAAAAACATGTAATCACTGATCGAAACTTTTGGTAGCTATTAATTAGGCAGGCTAGTGCAGCCTGAAAGCCTCGAGCCAAACGTTGCCGTGTTTGTTACATTGGCGTTGAATCTCCCTGAGCCGCTTGGAAGCGCGCACTTTCACCTCTGCCTTCCACCCTCCCGCCAGACAAGCTTTTGGGAGCTGGTTAATAATTCATGAACCTTTAGGAGGTTGGTGGGATTCACGTTACCTCGTCTGCCTCTGCACGTGTGTACTCTGCAACGTGCCCACACATTTATTTTAATTATCACTTGATTATGTTTTCGAAACATAATAATTACCTTTTGTAAAACAGAACGAGTACACGATAAAATGATGTGTTACCTACAACGCAGAAATTATTCATCTCCCTATATCTTAAGGGCGTTCAAGTGGGGAAAAATTCATAATTTTATATTTGTATAAAATAGTGTTAGTTTTGTAGACATTACTTAAGAGTACATTAACATCAAACGGAAAAAAATTAGCTCATCTAGTTTTCCCGTAATGTCACTTCAAAGTCAAAATTTGCATATTTTTACTTCATACAAAACTTGAAAACCAGTAAATATAA
>PNEQ01116439.1:13403-43904 GCA_003012365.1 Medauroidea extradentata | reverse complement strand
ATATATATATATATATATATATATATATATATATATATATATATATATATATATATATATATATATATATATATATATATATATATATATATATATATAAATTGCTATTTTGAATTTTGACAAATTTTCGACTTTAAGTCAATAACTAGCTAAAACAAGAAAAAAAGTTTTGGAAAAAATTAGGCTACATAGTAAAACCAATTTGAACGTGTCTGTGTTTAGAATATAAAAATAATATAAAAAACAGCGTAAATAGGGACACGTGATATTAAGACCAAGACTTCAAGCACGTACCAAATCTCTCCGTTACACTCCACTTCTCGAGCAAAGTCAGAGAATATTTCATTTCGGAATGTATCGATCAGAGAGAATTTTATCAGGAAACATAACAAACCATTAGTTTTATTCCCCCTTAAAGTGCACGCTAGTTTATGCTAGGTTCAGTGGCGTGTGTTGCAAGGTAAACTGAGTTTGTTCTTACTGTACCTATTTAATTTCTCGTATACTCGCCAACCTCTCAGACTTTAGTTGTGCCGCAGACTAAATACTATTACAGACGTTAAATAACGTGGAGGCTTATTTGATACGGACGAACTCCTCAGCTTATTGGCTGTCCTAGGTTTTTGATACCAGCCCCGTGTATGTTTGAATCCTGCATGTTACTGCAGGTTTGCTATTGGCCTGGATGCCGACTAACAGAGCAGTCATCTTACGCTGAATGGCGCCATGTTGCTGGCCAACGAAGCCATTTTGCTGGCGTGTGGGACCAAGTTAGCCGCCCTACCGGCTACTTCACTTCTGTATTCCTACACATTCTGTGGTTGTGCATCGGACATCGCACATCGTGTACAGCGGGCGCTTTGCCGTTAACTCGTAAGTGGTCGCAATACGTTGTGTTAGACCCAGGTGTACAATTGTTACTGGTTCCTGCTACGTGCAACGAGATTGTACAGTACTGAAAAAACACAAGCTTACTGAATCACTGCTCACCACACGCCAGTGGCTACGTTATTTTCAAAGATATAAATAACATAATCTTAATGCTTGTGAAATTATTTTCCGTTACATTTATAAAGAAGACATTCATACGAGCCAAGTGATATATCTAAATGATTTTTGCGGAGATAGCGTAGAAGGTAAATATAACTTGGTATCAAATGTATCGCACTTATTAAAAATTAGTTAAAAATACAAACCAGAGAATATATTGACTGGGAATATTTACTGGAATACAGTTTGCTATTAACGTACTGTAAGCGTGTGACCACCAATTTTCCAGTATTGAATGGAAGTTAGAAAAGCTGAGAGTGAAATGTTATCAATCTTGTTTTGTCAAACCGTCTCTAAACTCTTTGTAAAAGGAGAGAAAAAAGTCATTTGACTTGCTAATTTAATCCAAAATGAAGAGAAGTTTACCGCTTTCTACCAAATAAAACATGAAATTAAAAATTTACATAATTTTCCCACAAAAATTATATGCAATATGAGGTCTGAGTTTATATATATATATGTATATATATATATATATATATATATATATATATATATATATATATATATATATATATATATATATATATATATATATATATATATATATAACTGGTTGTGAGAAACAAGGTTTTCACATTGGAATTACACATTTTAACGCGACGGGCATCAGTAGAAAAAAATACATTTTTTCAGTCAAAACATGTTCTGACATTCGCATCGCAAGTGTGATATGTAACATCTGAGAACAAAGGAGTCTCTCGAACTCAAGACATGCGTAATTTGAGAGATCAAGCTACCTATCCAGCTGCAAGTATAGCATTATATTAAATATAAGTCCTCAAACTACGCATCCATGGTTTTAAAAATTACAGCACATTTATTTGAAACATGTTTTGGGATTCATCGGTTTTTTTTCTGTCGTATCTAGAAAAAATACCTGATTTGTAAAACACGAATATAGAAGTATTTGTTTTACTTTCAGCCATACTTTCCGCAAACGAAGTTATAGGTTCGGTGATTGAAAGGCCACAGAATATACTATTGCAAAAACACTGAGCGACAATTTATTTGTTATGTTCATAAAGACGGTAATATTCTTGACGCGCGCACCAGTTTCGCCCATACAGCTTCCCTTCTTTGTCCACTCCAGCCGATAAGAACTATAGTACTTATCTTAGCCCATCCAGACTCGATGTTTGTAATGTGCACAGAACGTAGATGCGTATCATTTACTGCTGCCGAGTACCACGTGCTTCAAATGTGTTGTAATGTGAGAGGAAATGTGCGTTTATTCACGAAAGTACTTCACACGTGCTCATTGTGCCAAGAAACACACTTCGGAGGAGTACGGATTGTCATTCTTAAGTCTCAATGCTCATTAAAAACACCGTTTCTAAGCCATGCAACATAGCTAAAGACGGCCTGTTCATGTTGCCATTTTACAAACTGTACTAACTGGAATGTACGAGAAACTCAAAACCAGTAACGTGCTCTGAACTTCGCTATAGGTGGTTCGGAAGAAAGTGAGAACTCACAAAAGCCCTGCCAAAGTTCTGTTTTCACCCAGTTCGTATCTTTCCGCGCGTAGCGACTAACGACGGGAAATAATATCTAACCTCTCTGGACACGTCACTTAATGCTTGCGCGTGCAAGAAAAATTGTACAGTCAGCAGGAACCTACGTGATTTGATAAAGAAAACTTAAATAATCGTATATAATACGAGTATGTCGATTTAAGTTAATTTCATTACAGTATAGCTGTATAAAAATAGAAAAATTACACGGAACTACTGTATATTCAGTAATTCGTTGCCAACCACACAAACAGTAACGAAACTGTGGTTAATGTTGATTTCAATACAGTAACTGCTAGTGAAATTTTTCAAAGGTAAAATTTTAGTGCTCACATTTTCCCGAATATGTATACTTACTTACCCCCAGAAAAAATTTAAAAGTTGTTTGACGGGAATCTTGCACGCCAGTTCATCGCTTTGTTGGCTGTGGCGATGCGGTACTAGATCCACACATCTTAGTCGCCCTTATAGCTCCATAGATTGTGTGCCTCTAACGCGCAAAACCTGACTAAGTAGGCGGTTCCCTTAATGCCAGAGCAGTACGTAGCGTCAGTACCAAGGGAGGTATGTTAAGGTATTCAGTATGGCTTATATGATTTCTACAATAGCTGGAGCACTTGACGTCACTGGTATCGATAGCTCGGTGCTAGATGGCAGGGTACATAATACATTCAATGACCTAACAGCTCGACTGCACAGTTCTGTGTTCACTCTGTCCTCAGATACTTGTTCAATGATTGGCCGATTGTAAGTCTGACATGTTAGGTAGGTAAGTGGGCTTTAACTATCGTCGACAGCGACACACTTCTTGATATACAATGACAGGAGCTGGGAGAGGAGTCGGCCATGGCCTTTGTTAAATAACCATCCCAGCATTCGCCTGGAGCTATTTCGGGAAGCCATGGGAAACTGAAATCAAGATGGCAGGAACCGGGGATCGAACCCGGGTCCTCCCGGTGCTGACGAGGTAGAGTAGGAGTGTGTGAGTGTTTTCAACTATGGTTTTCCGTTCGATTCAGAGTCATCAAATTTGAGTTTATTAAATTGTGATCTGATTGGGATAGTAGCTCCTTTTTATATGAGTTCATAATCTAGTTCGTCTCATATAAAGTTGTGCAATTTCCGGAACTTTACTCATTAGTTGTGACACTGAACCAAGTGTGAACAAAACTACAGTACGAACAGTTCTTGGAACATCTGAATGTATAGCTAAACGGAGCCTTAAATTGGTAAAATAGTGACTATTCTGAAGAAGAAACTGAACCTTCACTTCTTAGAAAAATGTTTCCTTACATAAAAGAGTTATTTCACAATTATATATTGCACCACGAGTATATGTACACACACGCAGCTCGCTCAGTTGTGTGCAATGTAGCTAAATTAAGACGCCAATTTACTGCTAAGCTCTTCAGCAAACAAGAAGGATTGCTTTCTCTTGGTTTTCCCTATACGTTTTCCCTATATGCATTACCCACCGACTAAGATGAGTCAGCAACAGGATGATGTTTCATGTCACCATAGTTCTGTGCCAGCTGAGGTGTTGCACTGTTCAACGGAAACAGATGCCTTCTTGGAGATCCGTGGAGCCAAAAAATCCAAACAAAACATTTTTAAGTTTTATTTTATTTCTGTGCGTGTCTTACAAGGAGGTCATTGTATTTAAAAATAATTTATGGTTTTAGCTGTACTCATAAGGCAACTAATATCCAAAATTAAAGGCGTCCCATGTATATCAAACATGCCGATCCATAGGCTATGTAACATATGTAGTTTAAAAAAAATTCAACGTCTAATGAAACACTGTATTCGTTAAAACAATACGCAGAAAAGTATAGCAAACATTCTCTGTTTTATTGGAAGCAAATTTAAAGCATTCTGTCGCTGAGATATTTTGCAAAATAGAAAAAAAACTGACATAATTTATTTGTACAACAAACAGGTTTCTAACTGCTAAGGCAGCCAAAATTTGGTTGTTCGAGCTTATGTATAATAGAAATCAAAGCCCAATGAAACATTTTTTTCTTTAATCCAATGGTTATAATAGTGTACTAACATTAGGATTTTTAAGAGTAGGGAAACTTTCAAGCATTTTGTCATAGGATGCAGAGTTTTCGAGATAATTTCAAAAATACTAAAACTAACTAAATGCACCCTGTTTGTTGGAAAGCCATTTAAATCAGGTTAGTAAACATATGCAGTCATAGCAACAGTGTACAGCACACGTTCTTCATTTGTTCTGCAATCTGAGCACCGCAGCAGGTTCATTCATTTGTAACTGAAAGATTGATAGAAAGCGGTTTTCGAAAGTGTTAAATGTGCGTTAGAAATAATGTTTCTATTTAAGGTCAGGAAGCTCAGCGACAATTTCTGTCGCTAGTTGCGTTGTAGTCGGTAACGGGGGCATTCATGCAGGCGTTCACGAAGAAAACCACGTCCTTCGGCAATGTTCGATTATGCACCCGAAGTTCTCTCAATAAGCACTTACGGAAACCACTCCGGATCCACTCGATAGCGAGTGAATCGGTCGGAAACGTCATGCGATAAATATCTACCGACCATCAAGATCCTCACTAAAAACTTCGCTGCTGCTAACCAAATATCGACATAGGTTGTTCGAGAAGTGAGCAGTTCTGAAACACTAGTTACATTTTTTCTTTTTATGAATTTATAGTTTCCGGCAAGTATTTGCTAGTAGAACCCCGATTTTACAGTCCCCTGAATTATATTTTCCCCATAAATACGCCTGCTCGGGAGCAGGGTAGATAGCAGCCAGCAGACGATACGAAGGAAAGCGCGCGTAAAAAGTAAACAAACAAGACTCTCGCATGTATACGTAATAGAAAATTACGTTGTAAGGCGGTTTGTATGCATGTTCACGGAAAATACGATATCATATCGTAGTTTTTTTGTTGAACAAGAAATATGGAGCATTTTAATAAGTAAAAATGTCGCCAGAGTACGTGATTCATTTATGGAATAAATTATTATTACTAGTACGCAATTTAAATGCTACATACGTATATTATACCAGCACAAAAGGATATTCTTCACTGTTTTAACATGGTCTAATAACATAGGTCTGCAGATCGGTGACTGAAATTACCGCTTCTGAAGATTTTGCTATATTTTTTAAAAGGCAGCCAAGTAACTACTCTTTAGATTTACGACCGATCGTTAAACATCCAACGACTGAGTGGATCCAGTCACGTGACCAGTACTACCGACCCAGTACATTTCCGTAAGCACCTCATAACGGCTAGAATGAAATAAACCCGTTACCTACACCTGAGCGACTAGCGGCGGAAATTGTCCCTTGCAGAACTCGTCCATAAGAAATATGATTATCACCTAACCTACAGTAGAATTTACCTTAACTAGAGTAAGCCATGTTTTCTTGTCTCCTCCACTTGTGACGGCCTCAATATATGAACTATGTTACGCACTAAAAATACGACTCAGAGAAGGCCATTTTTAGTTGGTAAATTAGTAATTAAATATTTGCAATGCAGTAATTTAGCAATTAGTATACGGTAATTAAGTAATTGCTTATCAAGCGTTTGAAATTTAGTAACTGGGTATTCAACAAACAATGTGGAGTAATTTAGAAAATATTAAAAAGTGAAACTCCTTTGCGTATCAGAAAACTAAATGGCATTTCAACAAATATGTTGGCAGTTTAGTACAGTACATCGTATTACGTGACTATTTGGTACATGAGACGTGCCAGCTGGAGCAGGGCCAAAAAGCATCACTTTCCGTGTCCTGCTTGTGCAGCAGGCCGCGTGATGGAGAATGTGGAGACTGGCAGAGAGAGAGAGAGAGAGAGAGAGAGAGAGAGAGAGAGAGATGCTCGTCACGGCCCGGGCAAACACGAGGACGACCATGACGCTAATGTGATGACTACAGCCACCTCGCCGGTAATCCCGCCGGACAAACCGTCTACACATGTCTTGCCTTCTATTTTTACCAAGGCGGAAAATTTTTGGCTGAATTCCGTTACCTTTAGAACGCGCATTATGCGGGCATAAATATTATCATCGCCTGCCGAGATACCCATTAAGGTCACGATCTTTCATTTATTTCAAACAATTGCAGATAGCTCGAATAGTATTTAACAAAATGCTTTGAAAAAAAAAAAAAAACATTGAGACTGTGTATAGTTATACCTTACACAATTTTGCCAGAGTGTTTTTTTTTTTTAATAATGTCCCGTTTGCTAACAATAAATTGTTTTGCTTCATTCTAGCGTAATTCGACAACAGAATACATTATATTTCAAGGGCAAAAATCTAAAAATCCATTTGGTGTATTGCAACAGAAAAATTCGTATACAAACGATCAAATATAAGTGTTAAAACTACCAGAATGAATTTTTATATGTATTAATTTGCGTTTAAAAAATATTTTCGAAACCACTGCAAAACTAAAGAGCGGGGCCTTAGTTACGGAACGAAAAAATTTGTGTTTTCTTTTAGGTATAAGCTATAAATCCAGCACATATACGTTTGTGTCACTTTCGTGATTTTTCCTTAACTTATTTGACACCTTATGATAACCGCTGAACCAATAACAACAATGTATCTAAGCACATGCCCATTTTACTGTTGAAGCGAACAGCAAATGAACAACTGCTACATGTAGGGACCCTCGATTTTCGTGAAAATAATTTTGCCGCATTTGTTTTAGTGACTTATGTGCACATCTGCAGTTCTACTTCATGGTTATTGGCAGCGTGTCTTAGTGAAGTGATGTCTTTCATTTGACTTTGCCAATCACAATAACGTTACCACAACTTCACAAGTCTGTGATTTGCCAGTAAGACTCCAAGACACGTCAGAGCTAAGAGGTCCAATCACTGGTTTTGAAGCAGAACTACAGATGTGCTCGTGAGTCACTGAAACATAGTAGAGCAAAATTCTTGTCGCGAAAATCAGGGATCCCCTAGCTATATGCTTGAGTTCACAGACATTCTTGGAGGCTAGCCGACATGACAGTGGACCTGCAAATTTGTCCTGTCTCTACCAGTAGTGTATACACACAACTTACACCATTGTTGACATAGCGAGGTGACACAACCGTTACACGCTCGACTTGCATTCGGAAGGATCCGAATTCGATTCCCGACTCCGACCATCATGATTTCGGTCTTTCATCGATTCCAGAAATCACATCAGGCAATTCTGGGATGGATCCTTAAAGAAGGCCACGCTTGAATTGGTTACATTGTGATTGAGTAATTTTGTGTTAATTTAATTATGTCTAGGATTTCGTATTTAGCAATATTCGATACATACTAGAGGAAAAGGTGGTAATATGGGCCTTGTAGGTAACATGAGCCCCTGGCGTTTCTAAGAAAGCGTTTCACGCATTCTAGCGATTGAAGTATGAATATTGTTAGATGTAGTTGGTAAAAGAGTGTCTACAGGGCGGTGAGGTAGTTACTCTAATGGTGAAAGTTTAGTTGAGTGTTTTCATATTTCGCAATCGAGAAAACAATGAAAGGTAAATGTTTCACATGTTTAAACACAAAACAATCAAACATGTTATCATTTAATTTTGCAAAATAGAGTCACGTGAACATTTAGTAGGCTAAAAGCAACGGTTGAAACTAGCATTAGGCCATGTACGCGTGTTTTAAACGTAGAAGGTTACTGTGTTGTCAGCCTATTTAAGTCAGTGAACTAGGTTAGGTTCACGCTGTTTGGTTTTCCAACTAAAGTTGCTCCGTTACCCAAGCCCAAGGCATATGCGGACACACGAAGTAACGGAACAACGTGGAGCGATCACGCATGTAATCGAATCGTTGCATGCAAACAACGGAACACCCCCGTTGTGACTAACGTGTTCTCGCTCCAGAAAGTTTACCAAACCATTCTCCTTTCAATTGTTAAGGTTGCTAGGTGGTTTGGAGGTCAGGTCACTCGTCTTCCACCAAGATCACGCCGCACATGGGAAACGTGGTAGACGAAGCCAATGGTCGACGGGTTTTCTAGGAGATCTCCCGTTTCCCTCTCCCCCTCATTCCATTGGTGGCCCATACTTACCTCACGTCATCCTCACTAACGCTCAAAAACTTCGCTGTCAGCTGCTAACCAAATATCGCCATATATATAGGTTGTTCGAGATAAAGTGAGCACTTCTGAGACACTAGTTAAAATTTTCCTTTATATTAATTTATAGTTTCCGGTAACTGTTTACTAGTAGAACCCCGATTTTACATACCCCTGAATTACATTTTCCCTTAAATACACAATTTTTTCTGTTCACCATTATTTTTCCTATGTTAACAATGGATTGTTTTTCTGCCATTTACACTTCAGTCGATACTTTCTTCCCCTGATTTACGCTTATTATTTATGTTCCTTCCACTTACAAATTAAATGTTGATATCGTGGAAAAGGATGAAATTTCAATACAGAGAAATCCGTAGACGGTGCCTATGTATGTGTGAAAAAAGTTTTAAAAACAGAAGGGTAATTTAATCAATGTTAGTATAATGAATCATTCCTATTCCTAGTCTATGCCCAGAACATTTTGATGTTATTAAAATTTTTTTGTTAGAATATTGATTATATGTTACTTATAAAGGCTTTTTGAGATCACGTATTACATCTTACACATCTGTGCTGGAATTATGAATTAACTTGTAAAGTTGTAAAGTTTTTGCTATTTCCCTCCATTTGCACTGTCCCTTTATTTACATAATTTTTCATGTCTCCTTTAGCAACTGTAGTGTAGGGGATCTACTGTATAAACTATGTAACCTAGGTCTAGACACTAGCAAACGACCCTCGTAATTATTATGACTTGTTGGCGTCACATAAATAGCGGTGTTGTTTTGACATCGCGTAACTGGAACTATGACTAGTAAGTTCGTGTCGTAGCCGCTAGACTCACTAGTAATACGACGGTACACTGCAATGTTAACAGCACTGTACTAGTGGCGCTTTCAGTCACAAAGTCTAGTGTCCAAACCTGTGTTTCTATGACCATGTCATCTAGGAACTGACAAAATTAAATTCAGTTTTATTCTGGCCATTATTATCACCGAAGTATTTTGAGGTTCAGAGGCTCATTTCACACCCACTGTATGTTTAGAAAAAAGAAACAGTTGGCCAACACAAACTTGACTGAATTTAGTTTCTTAGACATACTACATTACGATATAGATGACTGTCAAAGATAACTGAAGAAAATAGAAAAAAAATGTAAATAAGCCGAGTATGCTTTAGTCAACAGACTACATACACAACATAAAATTCCATAAATGGATTCGGGACAAATACAAGCAAGGACAAACAGACAAGAAAAAAATAAAACCTCAAGACACCGCAAAGGCAGACAACCCATGTTTGGTCAATCTAGAATATCTACGTCTACATGATTTTTATTTAATTGTTTCTTTTGTATAGCTTATGCTTGAAAATATTTTAATATCCCTAAACTTAAGTGTAAAAGTTTTAACCCATTCATCACGAACTTAGACGAATTTATTTCTTTGACCACATCGACGCCGACGCTACACGCCGAACGGCGGTAAAGTGGCTATTCAGTAACAGTAGAAAAGACCAGTAGAATTCTAATATATTTTTTTAAACCATCATATTTTCTTCAAGTTTATTCCTATTTACTATGTGAGTTTTCAGACGTGCTTCTAGCTATCATAATTTAATCCGAGGCACAAAAATGTCTCATTCTTCGTCCGAGAACTCCTGCTGAATTATTTCTGTGATAAGTAAACCTAATGAAATTGAATCAAAATTCCAAAGCCTGATAAAAGGAGCAAGCATGAATTTTAATTTTGATTGTCTATGTGATATTTTGCATTATATTATATTTTTGACAATATCTCACACATATCTAAATGCATTTCACAGTAATTTAATTTTTGCCATTTATAGCTGGTCTTGTACTTACTAAGTAGTTATTGTAGAACTTATTTGATCTGTCTTGTTCGTTGTACATGCATTGTGTGTTGCTTCTAAAAGTGTATCCAACTATCCCAGTTCCTCATTTTCATTATGTGAGATAAGTACTGAGGAACGAAGGATTAAAACCCCTAAAAGAAAAAAATCTTTGTAATCCACTTTACTTAGCCTGGCTTACCAACACTGTTGTTGTATTATAATTGTATTATATATGCCTTCCTGTAACACACAGAGCACATTTTTTCTTTGGAGCTTTAAGCGAAATATTCGTTTATATATTTTTTCACTTGTGGTTAAGACAGCTATATAGTTTTGTGTTAACTATTTTCAAATATTGCCTCAAAAGACCTATGGGTGCTCAATGTTGAGATCACATCACGACTAAATCCTTGAAAATTCGTTACCAAAATAAAAATTTACTTTTATAGTATACTCACAAAATTACGTTTTTAACCCATTACCAAAAAGGAGAGGTGTTGTAAGATTGACTACTAGTCTGGCTGTGCATCTATTTACGGCTTCGTAGCTCCGAAGCGGATGAACCTGTTTTTTTTTTATTTTATTTATTGAAAGGTAGTTTCATCGGGATAGTTCTGTGCAGCTGTTCAAAAGTTATGGCGCTGGTGTGAGGATTCCATTTAAACACGTAATGAAATATTTATCATAATTTTATGTTTTATTTCTCTGTGGTGTTTCTGAATGGGAAAAATTACAAATTTAGCAGAACTTACAGTGTGAAAAGGAGCAATATGATACATGTTTGAAAATACAATGGTCCTGCAATGATATAGTAACCTGGGCCTGATGCTGCACATGCTCGTGTAGTGTCTAACATTCAGTAGTCTTTCCTTGCAACCGTGTGTTTAGCACTTGTTGTAATCATGCAAGATATTTAACACATGTTTTCCACAAATAAAATACCAGGAACATCTCTTGATGTCTCGTTGAAAAAACACATTCTACGAAATCACTGCTCGCTAGTTTAGTGCTCCGCGCCTAGAGGCGATGAGCTGTTTGACGGACGTGTTAGAGTCGACTTAACGCCTTCCGCTTTCCTGTGCCTCAAACGTAAAATAAACTAAGGTTCAAATAACTGTTAACAATCACAATTTGGCCATGTTCAGTATTTCGTGCTATGTCGTGTAATTTATTCGCTTTATTATCAGATACAGAAAGGAAATAACTATGCTACAGTTTTTAAATCATTTATTAAAATGGCTCGTCAAATTATTTTCTTCTTCACCTAGAAGAGAAGATAGACAGAAGGACAAAGACGGAACGTGTGACCCATGGATAGGGACCCGAATATTTCGCAAGTGCAAATACCAGCAGGGAAGACTCCGTTATACTGTACAATACCGATATCGAACTGTTCATTGGTTGCTGCCCCAGTTGAGTAGTCAATTTGAACCCAGGCGAGATAGGCAGGAATTAGTTCCTCGTTTACTTACGGGTTTCATGTTGGCTCAATTTTATCGGCTCAATTTTATCCACAAAGTGTTTAGTGAAGTAATGCTCCAATTGCAACAGTAAAATAAAGAAGAGTCCACTGCAAGAATTATGGATGTCTCTAGGAATGAATTTTGCATGAGAGAAATTAGAAAGTTCGAAAACGCTATATCTCAGTTATTCATCACGAACTATGACGTATTCTTTGCTTATATCACGTCGTCTTATAGCTGACCTTACATGCAGAGCCCGGCGCCAGAAAAGTGGCTTTTCATTAACAGTCAAAAATACCAATGGTATTCTGTTTATTTTTGAAAAACCATCATATTTCTAATAAAGGTTACTACTGTTTACTAACTAACATGAAATACATTCGTCTAGTTGTCCCAATTTAACTTGTAATGCCAGGCTCAAAAATGTTGATCTCTTTATCCGAGAACATCCTGCTGGGTTATTTCTGAGGCATGTAAATATAATTGAATCAGAATTTTCAAGCCCAACAAATAAAAGTAAGCCTAAATTGCTACTTTGTTTCTATACCTACTAGTTTACTATAATCTCTTACTTATATAAATGTATTAGTTTAGGAATTTAATTTTAGTCACGTGGCTTTGTATTACTTAGCAGTTGTTGTAGAACTGGTTCTTTATCTGTTCTGTTCGTTGTAAATGCACTGTGTGTCCGCTTCCAAGAGTGTGTCCAACTATTCCAGTTTCTCATCTTTACTATGCGGAAGGACGGAGGATTAAAAGATTCATAGTCAGAGCTGTTTGTAGTCCACTCCATTTATCTAGGCCTACCAACACTGTTGTGTAATAACTGTATTAGACTTTCTTATACACCACTTTAAACGAAACATTCGTTTATGTATATTATCTCTTATGGTTAAGGAAGCTACATCTTTTTGTGTTTACAAATTTCAAATATTGCCACTACATACTTGTTACTTATGTTTGCTCAAAGTTGGGAATGCACCACAACCGAACAGCTCTTTTTAATTTTTATGTTCTCATTCGTGCCTCGGCTTACGAGTTTGACACACTGTCAAAGAACTTCAAGCAGAGCTTTAAGCCTGCTTTTCCATCACGTAATGAACACTCAAGAACATGCTTATAGTTCTGGAAAAATATATAAATTAAGTAACTACGAATAATAGTTTTTGAAGTATAGTTATCATGTCAGCAATCCTATCTTCTAAATTCGCTTGTTGTAGTTAGTAGTTTTATGTTACATTCTAGAAGATTAAGAACATACATATATACTTCGTTATAGTCTACTTGGTAAAAATACACCATACTTCCTCAAAAGTTTTAAAAGCAAAAATTACCGGCGTACAATTTTTTTCATTAGTTGTTACTCACTTTATTTTGAACGTGAAATTGGTAAGTTTCGTACATTTACAAGCATGTTTTATGAACTTCAAAAATGCATTTATTATTTTAAGGAACGATAATTTAGGGGGAGAAGGATTGGGGGATAGCCGTTAGGGATAACACTGGTGCAGTGTCCGAGCACACTTCTGTTATCATGTAAGAATTCTGGTTCGATTCCGTCGCTTACATATTCTCGCATGTGACTATTATGGCCTATGACGCACGCTTGTGATTCTTCTCGGTTATCTGCCATTTCCGCCACCCTTACATTCTAGTGCTGCTTCATAAACACTTTCTCATAATTATATTGAAAACGGGGAATCGAACTCAAAATATTAGTTTGAGACAAATTTTATTTACTACACAATTAATAAACTAGGATGCCGTGGTAAAAATAGAAACTGATATGCTCAAGGCAGCTAAAATGTTACAACTTCAAGATAAATGACAGCGACAATTTCTTTCTGCTTATATAACTATTTTGTCCAACTAATAATAAACTATATCATACAATTTTTAAAAGAAAAAACTACGAACAAGGATAGCGAATGATTACAAGCTTGTTTGATTAGATACGTCTCTACCGAATTCAACTCTTAATTTTATTTTCTTGTTTACAGTGTAACTTTTTACTATGATAAACTAACTAAAAATTCGAATCTATGTATACATATTAGCGCGTTAACACTTGCGTCATTGCGTTGCTTACCTTTGTTTACAAATACTCGCGAAAAGTTACCACATTACAGAGCTATGAACAAACCAAAACATTATATATCGATAGCTTTGTGTAGCTCTGAACAATGTGGTCTTCATAACGGATGAAGGGGATCTCCATAACGGATGAAGGGGAAATGGTTAGGGTAAAATGGCAATGCTGAAATGCGCAAGCGGGCGAAGCTAGAGATCCGCGAAAAAAATATATATATCCGCCAGCCAGATGCATTGGGCGCATGATTGCCACATGTGAAACTCTGATAATGATCCCACCAGATATCGAACTCAGTTATCGAACCAGAATCGCAGTGTTGGTATCTGAGCACTCTGGCCCACAACCTGCCCCTAGAAACTTTTCTGGCTGCAAGCTCAGGGTTGTGAGACTCAGGTAAGTAAATGGTTGCTGGCTACTCATCATCCTGCAAGCTGCTTAGAGCTAAGCTTGATTGGCAGGTAGTTACATCTGGAGGCTAATGGCATTAGGACTGTTTACATACTCCCCTCCTACACCTCCAACATCCAACTAATGTTAATTCTACTACAGGTTAGAAAGAAAATACGTTTTTCTTTGGGAAAGCTTGGCACAGGGAAAATTTCTGCCACTAGTTTCGCTTCAATCGCTAATGTACCAGATAAATACGAAACCGTAGTAAAATTAAATTTAAATAAACTTGGAAATAATAGAAATCACATAATTCAATTTTAAAGTGGAAAGAAACTGATTTCGTGTTTTAAATCATTAACTTAATGAAACTTAAAATTCAGGAAATCTCTGTGATTGGTCAGTTTGGTGCACTACCGATACCAGCACTCAAGCGGCAGAAAGTTTCCCTGTGACAAACTTACGACATTGCTCTTTCTAACCTGTAGTAGAATTAACCTCAATCCAACTTACCAGAAAGGGTCATGCCGTGATGTAGGTGCATGACAAGTTGTCTAACTACAGGCGTTTAATTTGTATAAGCAACATACATACGCTCTACTGAGTCAGAAACACAACAGAGTTGGCTGAGGCTTAACGTGTCTGGAAACTAGAGGTTATTAAAGATTAAAAAAAAATTAACAAGGGTTTCAAAAGTGCTTACTTTATTCCGAACCCACTTCAGGAATCGTTTATACCTCACATAGACTTATTTTTACGTAATAGCTGTTGCATAGTGATATAAACATAATTACAATTTTGTTTTTTATTATATGCATAATGAGGACTAACTCGCGATAGTTAGATAAATCCTGGACAATAAAGGTAAAGCGTGAGCTATGGCCGGCACTCGACAGACAAATGAAACGCGCTGTCTCGCTGTGTCAAGCGGGTAGCTGTGCTGTGAAGGTAAACAAAGCGCCGCTCGCCGTTGTCATGGCAACTTGCCGACACAAGCACGCCACTTCAAGGGCAGCGACTGCTCTTCAACAAACACTTGTTGGCCGGGAAAGAACCGCCACTAAATCGATGTGGCTGCCAGACTTTTGTCGTTCCATCAAATTCGCAGCAGCCTGATATCAAGTTGTGGTATCGCGTGACGGTATCGATATACATTGCTATCATCTTTTTGGCAAACATGGAAATGTCCGTTGTTTATTAAATCCTATATGTATATAACTTATATTTAAAAATTACATGGTCTAAAATGTATGACATGTTCTCTCTCGCTTTCTCTCTATTTCTCACTTTCCGTACATCACGCAATATCGATTTCCTGTACGTATGTGTGTCTCAGAATTTCATAATATTTGGTACACATGTAGTATTTAGTTAGATGACTTAACTTTTGCGTATTTTGTTCATGCCATGTTCATATTTTTACAGTAGTGGTCATTTGAATATATTTTTGATCACATGAAATATCTAAGGAACCATTTTTAGAATTTAATCAAACCTGATTCGCACATGATTTTCACAGTAAAATTCCATCTTTTTCATGCATTTCGTTCATCCCCTATTAATATATATTCTCAGTGGAAGCCATCTGAACATGTTTAGATCGCGTGAGCGATATTGAGGGACCTCCCTAGATAGGCTACATGTGTGTGTGTGTGTGTGTGTGAGAGAGAGAGATAGAGAGAGAGGCAGGAACGGTAAGAATACTGTTGACAAGAGATGTAATATATTATCGCCTCCCCGCGCAAACTACTCAGCTGGCATGTAGATAGTGCTTTACTAGTATCCTTTTCCCTATGGGACTTAAAGCGGAGACCACATTATTTTATCTATGAGCAGCATTGACATTGAACATGTCTAACGCTTGTTTCTAGTGTTGTGTTTTACGAATTCGATTGTTATTTTCCCATATACGCCAGTCTGAAAAAGCAATTTTGACCATTTCGAGGGACCCAAAAACAACGTTTGTAATTAACGTGCAAATTTGTAAAACTATAGCAGTATAGTTTGAAGAGAGTGTTCATTTCGTAGATATACAATTGTAATGTGCGTTAAAGAATAGTCGTAACTCGCTGCAACCCGTTTTAAGAGAAGGTTAGGAGGTCCCTTAAGGAACTTTTTTTTTAATTACATATATATAGGCACACACATACTTCTTAGTAAGCTGACCTAGCTTCTGTGTATTTTGTAATACTGTGTTCATATTTTTACAGTGGCAGTAATCTAAACATTTTATGAACACCTGAGATGTCTTAAGAACCATACATCAGATTTCCGTCAAAGTCGGTAAACAGATAACAGTTAGTAAGCTGACTTTTATGCCATGTTCATCTTTTTAAAGGGGTTCCCTTTGAACAATTTTTGATCATACCAGGTATACGCGGAACTAATTCACAGATTTAATCAAGCTCGGCACACATTTAGTACTTAGTAAGCTGGCGTGGTTTTTATGTATTCTGTTCGTCGCATCTCCATATTTTACAATGTGGGCCACTAAACTTTTTTTAACCACACGAAATATGAAGCATAATTTTTCAGAATTTTTTTAAACTCAATACGTGCATAGAACTCAGTAATGAGACTTGTTTTTTTTCTTTCTTTCGATCCCGCTATCATATTATCGAACTGGTGGTAATTTGAACATTTCTTTATCAAACGAGTTATCTAAAAATACGTGCATTTAAACTTCATCAAACGCATTAACACAAACAGTATTTGGTACATCGGCTTTTATTTTGCTCACGCCATTATTTTTTGATGGGTAGTCCTTATAACATTTTTGAATAACCGAGAAATTTTAATTTAATCAAATTTGGTGCACGTTTAGAACAAAGGAAGGTAACGTAACTTGATTGTTATTTTCTTATGCTCTATTTAAGAACGTACGTCTTCTAATTTCGAATATTTCATTTCATGGATGAGTTCATAATATTTAATTAATGTTTCGAGAACTATTATACCTATTGGAATAACATTTAGCTTTAGGCACTTAATTAAAAGAGTTAATGAGGCATTTCCTATTCACATATCTGCATGATTAATTTTTCCTCAAGGCGGGAAGTTCACCGAAAATTTAAATTGTTAAATTAATGTTTATATTTGTACGATACGTGGTTTGTTTTATAGATATATATTGTGACCGTTTTTCACTGTAATGAAAATATTTTTAGCTTTTATAGTGTTTGTACAATGGCATGTCGAAGTCTAAATTTGCATAAAACGGTTTTGTGGTAGAAAGTAAACACAACTGACTTTAATTATTTATCGTTGGTTCAGCAGACACTACACGAAATAATCCGAAGAAATACCGAACGTGCGGTGAATCAGGGAACGAATCCCGTGTTACCTGGTGTGAATTAAAGCTTGCCATTTACTGGGACTTCCTGTAGAGCCACAAATTTTTGACGAAAAGAGTTTTGCACAAACTTGTTTCAGCGCCATACGTACACATCTGCTACACGGTTATTGGCAGCGTGTATTTGTGAAGTGATGTCTTACATTTGACTCAACTGATCACAATAAGTAGCGATGATATTATATCACGGAAATGTTTTGTGCCAACATACCATAACACGGGGTGAGATTATGCCACGTTGGGGTGAGATTGTGCCAACATAATTCTACATAAAATAATAGCATATAATTTTTTATTCTTGTGTTCATTTTTTCAAACTTGATTCATTCTTCAGAACTAAGCCTATGTACTTACCTTTTTTTTACTATATGTAAACAAACATATACAATTAGGTTGTCACAATCTCACCCCACTTGGCACAATCTCACCCCGTTTTACGGAACCTTTGAAAACGCTATAATTTCTAGCCACAACGTAGCTGTCTGCCGACCAATAACAGGCATCAAGTATTACAACATCAGAATTCGTACTGGCTCAGTCAAATAGGGTAACAATTCCACGTACAAGCTAAGGCCAGTAGTCTTCTGGTAAGTTGAACGTTGAAACCCAGCAAACATTAAAGTTTTCCCGCGACAAATCATCATCTGTAAAAATAACGTCACTGCAGCACCACAAGGCTGTGAGTTGCTGATAAAACTTCAAGGCAGGTGATAGTTAACATCCAATCTCTGACTATGAAGCAGAGCTACAGATGTGCACGTAAGACATTGAAACAAACTGGGGCAAAATTATTTTCGCGAAAAGTTCTGGCCCTAGTTACCAATATAACTTACCACACGTTTGTGATTAATGGGACGAGTTCCAAGACGCCGAGAGTTAAAAACATCCATCACTGACGACGAAGCATGTCTGTAGAAATGCACCTAAGGTAATGAAACAAATTGCTGGATAGTTATTTCCACCAAAAATCAGTGGCTCTACCGAGTGTGGCTACTGCGTGTCAGGGGCGTCATTTAGAGGGGGGCAGGGGGGTCACACATGCCCCCTTCCCCTGGATTTAGAATTTTAAGGGTATATAAAAGTTTGTTGTATCTTATTATTTAAATAATGCTAACATAAGCACATAAAACTTAAGTTATATTATTAAAGTTTCTAATTTATACATGCCTAATTAATAAAAAAAAGATGCAACAACGTCACCGTCACCGAAAAAAAATGTTTCCCCCCCCCTCCCTAGAAAAACCGGAAATGACGCTCCAGCTGCTAGCATAGGGCTGAGAAAACTAAGCTGCTGCCGTATCAGTCCCTGAAACCCACGCACATATGCCTATCTTTAGGGAAAGGGATATTTCGAGAGTTCAGTGACCAACATGTTGGACTCTACCGTCCTGTGTGAACTCAAGCCCTGACAATCTGCCCATTATCTGCTACTCACTGGAACAACAGACCACGAATAGACGGGGCTTGAGCACAGAATATTATGAATACAGAAGTGAAATTGCCTGGTAGGACAACGTCTCAGTCACACACGCCAGCAAAATGGCTTCCCTGGCCAGCAACATGACGGGAACGCCTACTGCCAATCAGCGTAAGGTGACCGCCCTTCTAGTCGGCAGCCAGGCCAATAGGAAACATGCAGGAGCCAAACAGACACGGGGTTGATAACAAACGTCTCGGGCGAAGTTCGCCCGTATCAACGAGCCACCACGTCATTTCACGTCTGTATTACTGTTTAGTCTGCGGCTTAAGTGTGCATAGTACAGTGGATTCTGACATACTGTACCTATCCTAGTTGTTGCTTGGTTTCCGAGGTAGGCTGAACCCGTAAGACCATCTACCTGTTTAACACGAACAATCTATGCTACTGCAATCGTCCTCACTGGTTCGTGTTAGTAAGCAGTAAAGTCCCGGATACCACACTGTCTTTCCCTGTCCCTGGAGGCTTTCAGCGAGTATTTTCCCTGTTTGCACTGACGCGGGATGTAGCAGGCGTCACTTTCTGCCTCTTGCGCACGAACCACTAATACAGGTACACAAACTCTTTTCCCAGTCCGCGGTAATTACTCAGGGGAGAGTTAGGAAATAATCGGGGGAGGAAGGTGGAGGGCACGTGTTATCCTGGGGATTAATTATTACTAACTTGTCGCACTTAACAAGGTTGGAAGCCGAGTTTGCTGCAGTGCCTAGAGCACTCGCCTCCCACCAAGGCGGTCCGGGTCCGATTGCGGTGGGGTCAGTCCCCGGATTTTCGCACGTGGGAATCGTACCGGAAGATGCTGCTGATCGGCGGGTTTTCTCGGGGATCTCCCGTTTACCCCGCCCCTTCATTCCGGCCTTGCTTCATACATCATACCACCCCTCACCAGCATTATAAAGACCTCGGTGTTAAGTGCTAACTAAAATAGCTTCACTCACGTTTAAGTTCTGACAGAAATCTCTTCTCTTTACCCACTGAACAAGGTTATGGCGTCAAACTTGATTAAATGTACTCATAAGAATGGATATACATAGTTGACAATCGACTAGAATCTGTCGTCAATTCATCTTTATTAATTTTTGGGAATAAAATGTATTTGTAATACATTATTAAAATTCTGGCTCTGTTAAATCACGGAGTATTGACCGAATGCCCACGTTATCTACCCTCTAGAAAATTTTTGAGTATAATACTGATTAATTTCTTTGGACTATTTCACCCACAGGGCACGGCTTCCTATCGCGCTAAGTTTAATTATGTTGTAGGTCAGGATGCTCAGTCGCAGTGGTGTGGGTGAGAAGTTTCAAGGTATGCTGGTGTTTGCTCAGTACTGTACAATATTGGTGCTGGCAGCAGGAACTAGTAACAACCGTACAAATGGGTCCAACAAAACGCAATGTGACCATTCAGGAGATAGCTGTTCGGCACCCATCTTACACTTTGAGGTAGTTGGTAATCATAACAACGTGGTGTGACATCCACTATACACAACTACATCTAGGATGCTGACGTGTACACGAAGAGGTAAACAGGTACAGTTGACAACAAACACAGCTTACCTTGCATCACCTTCACCACACGCCTCTGGTTCAGTGTTATTAAGTTGGCAAGGAAACATTTCCGCCGCTTGTTGTGCTGCTGTCGGCAATACGTGTACCAACTTTATGATTAGTAAATTATTGAGGACATACGCCATCGCAATACTATTTCGTCTAAGAAAACCAAGAGTGAACTAAGCAAACAATAAAGGGAAAACCAGATGAATTAAAAACATGAATAAATCCCAAGAGAAATTGTGTCAAATCACGGAAATTTTAAAAATAGCATTAAAAAAAACCAAACTAAAAGACAAAAAAAAATGAGAAACCTGAAAACACACACGGGAGATTTTCTCATCTCTCGAAACTTCGCGACTAGCTCATGAAATGTCTTTTACTGTTTGTTTGTTTCGAACTTTTTTATTCGTTCTATATTCTATGATCTTGGGATTTTCAATGTTTTGTCATTTGTGTTTATGATTACTGCAGCCAGTTCGACTTGGTTTTACCTTTATCGTTTTGGTGTACTATGGGTTTTCTGAGCGTACATGTCGTTGCAATGTCGTACGTCTAAATATTTCATTAAATTATTCACCTCCATTGCAAGACTCTTGCAAAGACGTATGAACTTTATGCGGGCGCTTATGGAGACAACTTCGCTCTTCGGCAATGTTCGGTTTTGCACCCGAACTTCTCTCCATAAGCGCCGGCATGAAATAGACGCAACATACTCCTTATCGATACTAGTACCATAGAATAAATAATGGTATCAGATTAGACAAGGGAAGTTTTTCCATTGTAGTTATTGTGCCAGCATGTAAAGAAAGCCATGTGGAATTTGAGACATCGTTTTAACAACTGCTTACATTTAGAGAAAGACCGTAATTAGATTGTACATCAATTAATATTTAGAAATGGTAAATGTGACGTTAATTTTAATTCCCTTACAGATTTGTATATTGTCAGTGCTGTAGTAGGGGGTATACGCGGGTATACGCCGTATACCCTCCCGTTGATTCAGACCAGTACAATATATACCTTCTGCTTTCCTTCTGTTGGTGACCTGGTACCAGGAAATGGCCGTACCTTGCTAGTGTTATATCCTGTAACAATATTACCTTGCTCGTGAGTATACCTAGTACCAATATTGCCTTGCTCGTGAGTACACCCTGTACCAATATTACCTTGCTCGTGAGTACACCCTGTACCAATATTACCTTGCTCGTGAGTACACCCTGTACCAATATTACCTTGCTCGTGAGTACACCCTGTACCAATATTACCTTGCTCGTGAGTACACCCTGTACCAATATTACTTTGCTCGTGAGTACACCTGTACCAATATTACCTTTCTCGTGAGTACATCCTGTACCAATATTACCTTGCTTGTAAGTATACCTTGTACCAATTTTGACACTACAGCACTGTATATAGTGCCTAATAAACTTCAAACATCCACGACCTCCGGTACCATGACAATCCACAAAGTAAACGAGTAAGTTTTGTCGCTTCTGTCACACTTATCTATTCTGTGCCAGCTCTACTTATGAAAAATCTATCAGAGGGGAGGAGGACAATGAGGGGTCACGTGCCTCAGGCGGCATATCAAAGGCCAGGTACACTTGCCCCACTCTATTTTAGGAAAGTAATATATCCTCCTTGAAGAAGCTAATCAATTAACAGAGAAAGTGTAATCACTTTTTGGCTAGTAAAATGGTTATTGAATTTATTTTGTAATATAAAGCTAGAGTATTGTAGCGTGTATTTTAACTTGTGAGGGGTCGCGGTGGCCGAATGGTCAGGCCATTCGCCTCCCACCAAGGCGATCCGGGTTCGATTGCCGGCGGGGTCGGTCCCCGTAGTTTCGCATGTGGGAATCGTGTTGCTCCACACTCACCTCATGTCACCCCTGACCCGCGCTCAGGATCTCATTTTAAGCAGACCAAAATATCTCACTCACTTAACTTGCGCATGTGTATGCCAACGCATGCAAATTAAACTGAACTTAACTGGATAGTTTGATTTCATCTGATAATAAGGGATAGGAAAATTTCCTGAATTCAATGACCTACATGTAACTATCCTGTGTATTCTCAAGCCCCGACCATTTGCCCATTAGCTGCTACTCAATGGCCCAACAGACAATAAACGAATACACGGAATACACGGTACTGGAGTATGTATAGGACAATGCTTTCTAACATGAAGATCATTGAATTCGCGAAATTTTCTGTCCCTACTCATCATTTTGAAGTACCGGTTTCGGCAAAGCTAAAAAGTTATATTTTTTATATTACGTCAGGCAAAGTTAATATTGCGTTAGTATTAAATACGTTACATCCATTACCAGCTGTCCCGGCATGAGATACAACGCCAATAAATTTTTTGAGTACTCTGTTAACCCCACTTCCCCGTTTTGAAACCCCATTCACAAATATTTTTGGCAGAAACCTTCGCGGGTACGCGCACAACACACCAAAGTTCTTTATTTATTTTTTACTAAATTTTAAGGTTGCCCGTTCGGCCCCTTTAACTAGTTATTATTAAATTTTTAGGTAACGCGTTTTGCCCCTCTACCTCCTCCCCCATAACAATTGTTTTGCTTTAACCTGTGTGAGCGTGCGCACAACTCACCAAAATTTCATCATCGCAGTCGGATGAATGGTAGAGGAACACATAGAAGATGAACAACAAAACACCGTTAATTTTTAAATATTAAAATTTATCTGTCTTAAAAAATATAATTCGAAAAAAAATTTTTTTGGTGGGAATAATTGCTTGTATCCAATACTAGCGTTACAAACAGCGGAAATAGTACCTTTGTAAACACATCAGTACCTGTTTTACAACCTTACCCTCGCGAAGTTGCCATGCTCGGCCGTTATATTAGACGTGCCAGGTTTTTGTACTTGGCTGTACAGGACGTGATGTTATTCACTGATGATGTCCGTATCTCATGATTCTGTGGTCAAAGCAAAGTGGAAAATACTCTGTGGTAAAAGTATGCTAGCATTTAGTTTTCCAAGAAGAATACGTGGTTTCAACAAAGTAAATTAATTTTCGTACTTTTACTCGTAAAAGCTTCCAAATTAATTATTATCAAAATTTTTAAAAGTTACTTACTGTGATAGTAATGTCGTCAATTTTCAAGTGATCAGAAACTGTTTAGATGCCGTTATGTACAAACTGAACTAATTGTTCTTAACAAAATGTTCAGTGAAACACAAATCAAACTTCTGGGTCATGATATAGTTTGCAAAATGTATCTTTATTATCTGGTAACAAACGCTATTTTAGAGATATTTCAAATAAACATTGTAATATTTACAAGACGTTCAGAAGTATACAACAATATATAAGTATTTATATACTCCGGAAAAATTTCTTGTAAATTGTAAAATAAATATTTGTAGAACAGTAAAAAAGGTTTGATGTTAGTTTCTAAACGAAAATATTGTAAATGTTCTGAAATGGTTACAGAGCTGTAGAATGTTAACCGGGTATGAGTACAACTGTGTAAATATGTGGAAATTCCCGCCGGCAAACTAACACGTACACTCTGATGACGTAGGTATGTCAGGGCGGTGACAGTCGTATAATCCTGCTGCAGATTCAGCTTGGATATCAGATACACCAGCCAGGCCCGGACACAGAGATATTCATTTGTTTATTATAAACCAAGGTCTCAACAACTCGGCGTGGGACCTGCAAGTTGACGAACCCCCGGATGTTCGTAGCGATGTGCAAGCGGCGCGGAAGTTGGAGGCGTGGAGAGTATCCAGACGTCAGTGGCGGTCATTGGTCGACGGCAAACCTTGGTTCCCTGGCAGGTGCTCGTAGGGGCCAGTTTCCCTTGGCGGACCAGTTTCCCGGGGATTCCCGTCAACGGGCCGGTCCTGTGGTTACGCTCGGCGAAGACGCGTCACTGCTAATCTCCTCCTCTGAGGTGTAATTTGCGCGGTGATCGTTACCGCATACGTCTGCGTTAATTCGAACACCCTTGAAATCAACCTTCAGAAGAAGAAAATTCCCCTCGTTGATTACGGCAGAATTAGACTTTTCTCGGCTTTCAGCAGGGACAACTCAATAGAAGTATTACCCGAGCCTGTTGCACAACTGTACCGGAAGCTGGGGTGAATTGGAGACAAAATTTTAAATAAACAGTTTCAGTATGAACTATGTTTATTTACACTCAGATAGGTAAACTCTGCTTTTAAAAACCACAGTAGTTGCAATTATCGTTAACGCTGTAAAATAAAATATTAGCACTTGTCGATTACTCAAGCCATCTTAGCAAAACTCATCGCTTTCATTACGTAACATTCGTTAGGAAGTAGTTAGTTAAATAAACGAGTCTTAAGTAACTTCGGTTGAAAAACGACTGAGAATCGGTTTGTTTGAACGGAAATATTGTGGTATAAATGACTATATTTTCCCCATAAAAACGTATCACTTGAATATTTAAAAAATAAGCCCATTTGTTAAATATTTTCCGTTTATCATAATATTTTTCAAAACAACGGCAACACCATCTACTGACGCAACGTACAATTCATGTACGAATACTTCACCAACACTATTTACGAGGTTTTACGAGTACTTTTAAGGCAAATATTTTTCATGAAATTCCCGTTACTGGAGGATAAAACGATACTCAGAAACAAATATTTTTAAACCCCGACGCAAAAAGAAGGATGTTAAAAGTTAGAGGTATCCGTCTGTGTGTGTCTGTTTGTGGTATCGTAGCGTCTAAACGAATGGAGCGATTCTGATGCGGTTTTTTATTGTTTGAAAGCTGACTTGATAGAGAGTGTTCTTAGCTATGATTCAAGGAAATATGTTCAGCCGTTTAAAGATCATCAGCTATTTTCTAGTTTGTTGAGTGAATGTGAGCAGTTCTACTGGTCTGATCGATTTGAGATTTAGTATCCCGTGAGTCGGTTTTTTTTTTTTTTTTTTTTTTTTTTTTTTTTTTTTTTTTTTTTTTTTTTTTTTTTTTTTTTTTTTTTTTTTAATGTTTTATTGTCTTAACTTGTTAACTGTAACATACATAATCAGCTAATTCTTTATGAACGGCCATCTTGACTTTGACTTTAGGTTTTCAGTTTATCGGAATCGTAAAGTCAAGGCTGCTCGACTAGCTTTGGCGACGCCGTTGTGTAAGACTCCATAAGAAGCCACGTATTGAAATATATCGGTAAGCCAAATGTTAAAGCCAAAAACGCTAAAGTTTTTAACTTTGTAACCACCTGAATCAGTAATACAGACGTGAATTGACGTGGCGACTCATTTGATACGAGCGAACCTCGCCGCTTATTGGCTGCCAGAAGATTAATACCAGCCCCGTGTCTGTCAGGCTCCTGCATGTTACGACAGGTTTCCTATTGGCCTGGCTGTCGGATAGCAAGGCAGCCATCTTATGTTGATTGGCGGTAGGCGTCTCCGCCATGTTGCTGGCCATAGAAGCCATTTTGCTGCCTTGCGGGACTGAGTCTCACTTCTGTATTCCTAAACATTCTGTAGCCAAGGTGTTCTATAGCAAATAGTTAGGAATGAAACTTCTCCATAAGTTTTATTAGTTAGTTATATAGTTAGTATAAGCAAATACACTAGAGACTTACACCGGACAGCTCTATGCAAATACTAAGAATAAGCTTGTAAAAAATTGCCTAGCGTATGGTGTGGAACTAACACATATTTTGATATTATTTTTGTATAATTACTGCATTTTATTATTTCAACATGTTTTATTTAATTTTATCGTACTGCTATTTTTTATCTTCTCAATGCAACGAAAATGTGTTCTCCATTGACAAATTTTTTCCAAAATTGTTATGTTGGCAGCAATCATCTGAGATCAATTAAACATAAGGGGCTGCTCTCTGGTGGTTTGGCGTGATAGTAAAATCAGAATTCTCGCCAAATCGCTGAAGCTGTCCGGTTTTGGTATACAGTGTATTTGGTATAAGTTCAAACCTTTTCAAATCAACAATCATAGAGTAACTATTACAAGAAAGTATTTTCAGTGATGCTGTAGATAATGTCTGAGATAAACACTTTAATAATCTCTCCCCAGCCTAGAGAGTGATGTCTTCTCGTCGAGCAGGCTTTTTCTTGCTCCTAGTAGAGCATCTGGGAGGAGGACCATCCTATTTAAGAATAGAATTCCTGTAAGTTTCATCAGCGACTTGTGGAGAGGATCCAGTGTTTGTCTCTGTAGGTGCAAGTGGGGTATCAGAGGGTGACTCACTTACTTCAACCAAGGAAGGCTCAGATACTACTATTTTCGCTGTAATCTTCAAGATGAGGTTCACACATGGAGCCAAATGTCGAGTAGATACTGTTGTTTCCTGTCCATAAGATAATTCGACTCTTGCATACATAGGATTTGCTTCTATTAGTGTCGCCTCTTCCACTAAAGGATCGTACTTACTTTGCTTTGCCTAATATCTTTCCTCATGAGAACTTTATTTGGAAACATTAGCCATTTTGGTAACGAGTACCCATTTTGAGACCTCCTTTGGTGCAAAAACATACGCTTATGAGGCGTAGCATTAGTCGATGTGAAAAGCAATGATCTTCTGGGATGTAAAGATTCTTGGAGTACTGATATCCAGCGACAGATAGGCAAGTTCTTAGTTTTTAGTGCTACACATACTGTTTTCCAATTTATCTGTTTGTAGCGCTTTGCCTATCCATTTCCTTGAAGATTATATGCAGTAGTACGACTAGTAGCGATTCCTACAGAATTAAGGTAGGATTTTAATTAAGCTGACATAAGAAGATCCTCGATCTGAGTAGATGTAGGATGGTACTCCGAACATGAATATCAGTTGCTGGAGGCCTTGAATTACAGAGACAGTGGACAAATCTGCACACGGAATAGCAAATGGGAATCTCGAATACTCATCAGTCAGTATGTAGCGATTCTTACTTTTTGTAGGTAGAGGACATTAAAATCCAGATTTAGTCTCTCAAAATGCTTGCAGCTTTTATTAACTTTCCGTTTTCTCTTCTTAGGAATTTTGGTTTTATCTGGTAACATATTTTACAGTCGTTATTTTCTTGACATCTTCAATTGAGTGTGGTAGATTTGTGCTCCTACTGAAACGGAACATTAGAGTAACTCCTGGATAACATAGAGAACTATGTAGTTGAAATAATCTTCCAGTATCAGACAATTTCCTTGTCACTTATTAGGTATCCGAGAATACTGATAGACCTGAGAGAAAATTTGCAATTTTTTTAAAAATCAGTGCAAGATTATAATCTATTTCAATACTGCTGACACAAATCTTTCTAGGTTTTTATCATGGTCTTCCTGGTCTGTACCACATATAGTTACATCATCAAAATATGCAAAGGTACCTTATAACCTTTCAGTTTCAATAATAGTATCCATTTTTATTTGGAATGAAACAATACAATTTTAGTTCCAAACGTAATTGTGGTAAACTGGTATAGTCTACTACCAGCTTCAAAAGCGGTATACTGTTTATCTTTCTCAGGAATCTCAATCTGATGATAAGCACTACGAAGATTTATTGAACTAAAATACTTGGCAATTTTTACTACTTTAGACTCTATGAAAGGATTAGGATAGGCATCTACGGGCGTAAACCGGTTTATGGTTTGAGAATAGTCTAAAACCAACCGATTTTTTTATGATTTTCCCCAGAAGTTACAAGAACTTGAGCTCTCCATGGGTATATTACCTCATCTGCAAGTAGTTTGCTAAACTCTTAATTAATAAACTCTTCTTCTTCTTGTGAGTGACGGCGAGATTCAACAGCTATTGGGTGACAATTAGAAGTACAGTTGGAGAACACAAAGGCTGGAGGGACACTGCATGTAAAAGTCCACATATTTTAAGACATGGTTTTGTTCTACCAAATACAATTTCTACATTGGAATGTTGACAGAGTATATCATAGCTAAGAATTAAGCTCGAACATAATCCAGGCATAACTGTAAGTTTGACATTTGTATCGGATATTCTGAATGACGATTGATATGTAACGAGGCCTTAAAATAATGGAGCGCCGGAATAAAATGACAACCACGGGAAAACCCGCCGACCAGCTGCATCGTCCGACACGATCTCTACACGGGATCCTATCCCGCCAGGAATCGAACCCGGATCGCCTTGTTGAGAGGGAAGAGCCAACCACTGCCCTCGTGGGTTGGTGTTCATAGACTTCAAAAACTATTTTATTTATTTTCAGATTATTTTGTAATTTTATGACATTTTATCGATTACTATCGTCAGAAAAGTGTTTAAAAACAGGCAAATTATTTGTAACAGATATTTATATTTATTTTTTATAATGTAATTACACATTTCACAGTTGTGCTACAAAACTACCATGTTGCTCTGCATCTTACAAAGAATTATACCGTCATCAGTACATGATAACAAAGTTACACGGAAAATTATGGGGTTAGCATGTGGCCTAGTTATAAAGTATTTCAAATTTCACGATTCAATTAAAAGGAAATCATTAAATTATGATTAAAGGCAATCGAATTGTGCGATTCCAGAGAACATTCTTCGTGCAGTTTCTATGACTTCAAGAAATACATGAGCCGGTGTATACGATTTTGAGTAATTTTTATTTTTATTTACAACTAATATATTGTAAATATGCAACACGTACATCTTTTTTCGAATAATTGCAATGAAGTATATTTTCGTGAAACTTTTATATTACTGTGTTCCTAAAGTGTACAACTATTTTTAGATGCTTTCATGATTTAATCACGTTTCCTTTGATGTCAATTCACAAAGCTATTAAAATTCTTAAAACTTTAAAAATAAAATTAGGCTCTTGAACGCCCAAGACGCGCTTCAAATGCATTTTAATGTTCAGGGAAATACATTTTTACGAATGTGTTACACGTGACCTTTGTATCAGTGTACAAGTAAACACACTTCACACAAGGATGGAAAGTCGTTATTAAGACATCATGTTGATTAAAAAACATTCTATCGAAGCCCTCCAACTTAGCAAATAACGGCCTTTCTAGACTGCCCTGCTTCAAAATGTTAACCGAATGTATGCAAAACTCAGAAATGTGCACTGAACTTTACTACAGATTTTCCACCAATAAAATTATATGGCTACCGCCGTAAAAGCCTGCGTCATAAAGTCACGTTAAAATAATGCATTTACGTTTAACAAATAAATCATGTCACGAATTACCGACAATGTCTTCAAATAGGAACCTTGCGATTTATTATTAGTTGTGTATTATAGGACAAAATTGGTTATTCCGTGTATATTGCAAGGTGAGATATAAATATTCTCTTAAATTTAAAATTAACTAAATTATTTCATAACTAAGCTTTCATACTTCGAATGCAATGCCATTAATGGTCGTTGTTCCATCCATAGGACAGCGCACGTTGGACAGCAATTTTCGTAATTACGTTTTTATTTTTATATTTGTATTATATATGTGTGTGTCTTTTTGAGACATAAATTGCTGCTAAATTTTGCTCTTATGGAATTGATTTTATCTAGAATGTTTTTTGCAAAACAGCTTGTCAAAGTCAAAATGTTGCACGTCGCGGTTTTAGGAATGACACTTACCATTACCAAATAAAAATAATTCGCACTGAATAAAGATGTTGTAAGCTATGAGGTCTCCTATATGAAACCTCAAAAATTGATAATCTTTGTAATTTAAAAATTCGTGACTTTTTTTTTTTTTTTTT